>CAUYSK010111582.1:0-22972 GCA_963575035.1 Avahi laniger
CCACAATAATAATGGCTCAGCCAGCCATGTGGCCTGCTGCCGTGTCCACTGTGGCATTCTTTGTGGCACTGAATCCTCATCTGCCCCTAGGAACTTGTCCCCAAGTGCAGTTGTCCCCAGTCCACATCAGAGACCCCAAGCTTCTGCAAAGGGGAGGCACCCGCCCTCAGACCACCCTCAGTCAGGGACATGGCCAGGCCTGGGTCCAGGTGTCCTCCACTCAGGCCGGTGCCTCCCGCCCAGCTCCAAGGGGCGCTACACACCCCAGGTGAGAGGGGGCCAATGGCAAGAGTGAGGTCACGCTCCCCCCGTGTCTGCTTCTGGGGCAGATCCAGGTAGCAGAGCCTGGGCCACGACAAGGCTGCCTACAAATGGCAGTGGGGTTCCAGGTTCTGCTCAGTTTCCCAGGGCTCCCCAAGAGTATGGCAGGTGCCCGAGGCCTGCCTGGGACTATAGATGCACACTGGTACACAGGCACACCCCCCAGACATGCACCCACATGGCTCGCGCAGACCACCCTAGGGGTACATGCCATGCAGATGGAGGCCACAGCTGTTTCCAAGCTCAGGCTCGAGCCTCGGCTCTCTGGCTGCCACAGCTCACTCTCTGGCTGCCTCCTCTGCCCTCTCTTTAAGGGCTATGACGTAAAGGCTGAGATGCTGCACACCCATACGGTGCTCACGCTCCTGTGTGGGTGCACAAGTGCTGGGCCTGCTCCAACCCACCTGGAGCTGGTGGCCAGGAAAGCCCAAGACCTGCCCTGTACCACCCCACTGGTCTCCGAAGGCTGTGCTGTGTTCACCACAGATGCCTCCCCCTTCCCGTTCCTGCTTGTAAAGACTACACAAGAAGCCGCTGGCTTAACTGGTTTTACTTGACTTCTCCAGCTGTGACATCAGCTTTCTCTAGGCCCCAAGGACAACCAGGTACATGGGACCCATTGTGGACAACCAGGACTCATAGGCCATCGTCTCCCACCCTAGCTCTTCAGAGCCCACCTCCCCACGGACATGGCTTTCGGGACTAAGAGGCAGCAGGGACCCCAAAAGCTTTGCTGAGTCTCCAGTGCCAGATGATTCCAGATGGCAGCCCAGCCTCAGCCCCAACCCTGGCCCTCCCCAGCACACCCTGACCACCAGGTACCCATGATTGAAAGCAGCCCCTCGCCTCCCAGGGGTGGGTGCCCCTGCCCCACCTTGGGACCAAGAGAGGGCCTGGCTCCTGCAACCCCTCTTGACCAAGGGCCCTGGGGCATCGGCAGGACTCAGGCTCCCCCAGGAGGATTCCAGAAGCAAATCCTGGCCAGCCTGCTGGAGTCCTCAGTGTCCTTGTTTAGGGACATTCCTTCCAGCCATTTTGCCTGGGGACAGGGTCAGAACCTCCCACATGTAGCTGCCCAGACAGGTTCCTAGGTGTGGCTTGGGCTGCAGTGAATTGCAGATGTGCAGCCTCCCCACCCCAAGACTCCCAGGAAGCCTGGGGAGCAGGTTCCAGGTGGCTGGGCTGGGGGTCACCAAGGAGGGATACAGAGGGTCCTGAAGGACCCAGGGACCACCAACCCAGCCCCACCACCCTCTCCTCCCCATCCCAGCCCTTCGCAGTCAGAGGGCTGCTGGAGAGTGGGTGGAGCACATTACCTGAGCAGGTGTGGGCCCAAGAGGTGCCTGTGCCCTTGCCTGGGGTCCTGGGGGCTGGATGAGCTGCCCACCCCACCCGCATTCCATGGATGAGGACCTGCCTTGGTCAAGCCAGAGCCAGAGCAGCAGAGACAATCCCCGCCTACCACACACGGGCTCTTTCTGCCTTGCCTGTGGCTCCAGCCGCACGGACCCCAGTGCAGGGCAGCTGGAAGGGTGGGGCCTCTACCTGTGACGGGGTGCAGGCAGCGGGAGGAGGGTCTGTGCTGACAGCTGTGTGTGGGCGGACCTGTGCGAGGAACACTGGGGAGAGCCTGGGAGAGAGACTCTGGACAGCCGCAGCAGGAGCCCCACTGGTTAGCGCCCTGCCGTGGGGCCCTGGGCTCTCCCAGCCTCCACGGCTCAAGTTCCACCGCAGGGCTCTAAACAAACTGGCTTGCGTGGCTCCTGGCAGTGCCCTGCCAAAGCTGGAGTCAGGGGAGGGACTCTCTGCCTGGGAATTTGAGGGTGGCCTTCTCTCCTCAACCCCCCAACCCCAGTCCTGGTGAAGCTTTATCCTTGAGATCCCAAAGGCAGAGCCCCCACCCTTCCCAGCCCCCCACCACCAACCAGCAGGGAACAGCTAAAGGCCTCAGGAATGGGCCGGCGAGTGGGTGCCAGAGCTGGGACAGGGCCACCCCGGCGTCAGTGTCTGACTCCCAGCAGCAGTGGCCGTGGGGGCAGGTCCTGAGTCCTGTCTAAGGCACTTGGGCAGCCGGGCTTGGGATGCGAAAGCCAGCTCGCACCACAGAGAGTTGGCAGTTGCTTTCGGGGCCTTTGCCTGCAGACAAGGACAGCAGGTCAGGGATCGGGCCAGCATTCCCCAAAGTGTGGCAGAATCCAGTGCCCAGGCAGAGTGGCCTCAGCTCAAGGACCCCAAGGGCCCGCAGCTCACCTCCTCATACTTTGTCCTCCAGTAGAAACGGGCTTCTCTATCCACGTACAACAGCAGCAGGTCACAGAGGAAGGTGACCTGGGAGAGGCAGGGCCAACCCATGTCCCAGCCCCCAAACTGCCTCCGGCCACCTCCCAGCCTTCACCTTGACCCTCCAAGTACAGGGTGCTGAAGCACGCGTGGGGGGCAGGGGACCCAGGCTGGCGCTCGAAGCTGGAGGGAGCCCACGATGCTGACTCACCACGCCCAGCCAAGCTGCGCCGGTGCCCAGAGTGATGGCCGTGGGGATGAGCCCGAACTTCCCTGCCTGGCAGAGACCTCGGCTGAGCCTCTCAGGCCACGCGTGCTGCCCCATGCCCCTCCTGCCCCCGGCCAGACCCCTACCTGCCCAGTGACGAGGATGTCGAAGCGGATCCCGTAGAGCTTGAGCAGGCTCCGGGCCTCCACGCCCGGGTCCTCCCACCAGTGTGTGGCCGTCCTGGGGGCAGGAGAGAGGGCTCTGGTGGCCTGCTCTGCCCACCCCCAGGCTGGGCTGTTCTACCGACTCCGTAAACCCCCAGCCCAAACCTGAGTCCTGGGTCTGGGCTCTTTGTCATTGCTGAGAAAACGAGGAAAGGAAGCTGAGACCTGCCTCTCAGACGCTCCCTGCCTGCTGAGGGGACAAGGGGACAGAAGGATCCCTAAGAGACACCACAGTAGGAGATTGAGGGGGGAAGGAGAGGGCAGGCCGAAGCCTGTGAGAAGCCAGAGGTGGGAGCTCATCGTCCCCTGGGAACTGGGCAGGCTTCCTGGGGGGAGACACTGGAAGCGTGTGCAGGCAGGTGGTTTGCCAGCACAGGGGCGGGGGGCGCAGGGGACAGGACACAGGCAGGAGCCGGCCCCACATGGTCTCCAGGCGCTGAGGAGGTTGGGGAAGCCAGACGGATCCAGAGGTCTGCTTAGAAGACTCAAAGACATGACAATAAATGCATTTAACATCTGGGTGCAGTTGGAATTTTGGCAGGGCTGCCTGTGGACCGAGAAGAGGTGCGGGCACCAGGTGATAATCTCAAGTTCCAGTCATGCAGGTGGCCCTCGGGCGGCGGTGCAGGGGACCACCTCGCGTGTCTGTGGGAGGGTCTGCGAGAGGTGAAAGGTGCCGAGCCCTGGGGCTCCGGTGGGCACTGGAACCCAGTGGCCTCGTGGGCAAACTCTGGACAGCACAGGGCTGGCATGGCCGGGCTGGGGCTGGGAATTGCCAGGTTGTCCTTTAAGGAACCAGTTTTTTTCTTTTTAAAATTAAACCTTTTAAAATGCTCACCAAAAAAAAAAAAAAAATCCTTGAGTGCGTCCTGGATTGGAAAATACAAAGATTTTGCCATTCCCAGCACAGCTGGCGAAATGCGAGTGTTAGATTTATTCTGCCCACGGCCAGTTTCTCCCGGGTGACAGCAGGCTGGCAGCACCTCGAGAAAGGCCTTGTTCTCGGGACAGTGTTGAGAGGGGTGAGTGTCCGCGTGTCTGGCACCTACTTTCAAACAGTTCCATTGGGAAACTACCTAAATATATCCAGCTCACTCCAGACAGGGAGAGAGAAAGCAAACCTGGCCAAACAGTGAAATAAAAAACTGGTGAACCAGCTGAAAGGTATATAGGTGTTCACGGTACTAACCTTTGAACTTTTCTTTGGAATTTTAAATTGTTTCAGTAAAACCTGAGGGGAAGGCAAAAACGAAAGACCCCCATGCTATGGAGGGCTGATGGTGGAGGCAGGGGGTAGTGGAGGAGAGGCAGGTGGGGGTGGCAACAGCCGGGGTGGGGGGCTCACGGCTGAAGTGGGGAGGACGCAGGGCTGAGAACATCCTTCCTGCCTCTGGGAACCCCCCTTGCGCACACAGTGGGGTGTGCCGAGGGCTGGGCCCAGGTGTGGTCTCTGCTGGCTGCCGGGGGGACGGGTGGAGGGGGATGCTGGCCTAGGTGCAGCAGCCGGGCACTGGGGAAGTGGGGGCCACACCTGAAGTTGTAGCTCCTCTCCTGCAGCTGGAAGGAGTAGTGGGGCCGGCAGTCGGAGTCCCCGATGTCCAGGTCACAATCCCAGTGGACACTGATGCCCACAGAGCCGCCCTGCAAACAGCATATCACTCCTGCACCAGCGGCTCGGGCCAGGACCCTCTCCCAGAGCCCTCTGGGAAGCCTGCCCACCCCAGAACCTACCAACAACGCCAGGTCCTCAAAGTCCCCTCCAGCCTCGGCTACAAGGTCCTCAATGCGGAACACAGGGCAGTAGGGGCTGGAGTGTGGATCGTAGCGGCAGTGCTTGAAGTAGGTGGGGTCCCAGGTTTCCAAAGCATTGGACCTAGGAAGGGCCGGGAGGTGTCAGACGAGGCAGGGGACAAGAGGGTCTGGGGCCAGCTGGGACCTGCCCTTGCTTACTTGGAGAAGTTGAACTTGCTGAAGGTGACAGTGTTTTTGATGAACAGCGTGAAGTTCTGGGCATGGATCAGCAGGGGCCTCCTGGGGGTGGAGGGGAGGTAAGGGCCCCTGCCAAGCCTAGGGCCCTGCTCTGGGGGCGGAGGGGACACTTACGTGGGCACAGCACCGCTCTCCACTGGGCACCAACTCCGGATCTCACAGGTCTTGTGGGTCCCGTTGAACACCACACACTGGCCTGTTTTTATGCCTTGAAGACACAAGATGAGTGAGTTCCGGGCCCTCAGATCTCTGCAGGGCCTGGGGAAGGCATGGGCCAGGGGTTGCTGGCAGAACAGAGAGATGCAGGGACACAGGCACAGCGGGGCTGCACTCAGGAGCTGCCCAGAGTCCCAGGCCGGCCTCCCGCTCTGGTGGAGGCCCTAGAAGACAGAGCCCACAATTACCGTGGCTGTGTGTGCCTGTCTCCCCTTCGGGGCAGTCTTCGTCGGTCCAGCAGTTAGCCAGTGGCACGGAGGGGTGCTGAGGAGGGCAAGAGGGCAGTCACCCACACACAATGCTCCCCACTTTACCCCCACCAACCAGGCTACCCTGAGTTTGCGGCCACACAGTAAGACTGGAGGGTGCCAATAGCAGGAGGTGAGGGACGGGGCGCAGGTGGTGCCACCTTCCAAAGACAAAGTGGGACCCCTTCCCTCCGGAAAGTTCCGCCCTGGGGTGCAGAGAAGTTGATTCTTTGAGGTCCAGCCCCTCTGGTCCAATTTGGACAACAGAACAGGGAAGGGGAAGGGACCTTGGGCAGACTAAGCTCTTGGCGCTCGGTGTACCAGGCGGAGGTGCAGTCTTGTCTGACACAGCACCGGGCCCTGCAGTCCCGGGCTGGGTAGGGAAGCAGGACCCCACGCACTTGCTGAGAGACTCCCAGCTACTCTTTTCGTGCTTGCTCTTCCATAAGTCAGAGACACTAATGCCGGGGCAGAGTCACAGTTATGGGGACCTGCCAGGAGGGGAAGGCAACCTGGAGCGTCGGGCACTCTCACAGACACTGTCCTGCCCGGGTGGAGGATGGACGCCGCTGCCAAGGCCACTTAGCTTGGAACACAGCACCAGAGTGGCAGAAAAGGCTGAGGGCCTCTGAGACGCCAAAATGAGAGGGTGGGACTTTGCGGGGCTGTGATGCGTGGGCAGAGGACAGAATGAAGTTGTCCCTACCTGTGTCCTGAGTCTGCCCCTCTCCTCCACCCAGCTAGGCCACTGTCTCCTACAACCAGACCCCATGGTGACCACTAAATGGGGCCCCCACTTCCACCTCTCCCAATGTGTAGGAGAGTGGGAGGGACCAGGTGACCAGGCTCCCAAGAGGAGCTGGCAGGAACTCTGGTTGTTCTCAGGGAGCCAGGCTGTCAGATCTTCGCCTTCATAGGAAAATGCAGAAGTCCACACACAGACAAAAAGGAATCACACGGATTCCAGAAAACACAGACCCATGGCCCCAGCAAAATTCCAGAACAGTCTATAAACTGAACACTAAATAGACGTTTATGAGCATTTAGAAGGGAAGAGACAGCATGTGGGTTTGCCAAGGGTGAGCACATCCTCTGTGCACACACCTTACCTCCTGTGTGGATAGGGGCCAACCACAGACACGTGACGTCCCCAGCGACTGTGGTAGGCCAAACCATCAGGGCTCAGGGGACAGGTGTGTGCACAGTGACCCCTAGCCAGCAAGCAATTAAATGTTGAATTTTATTAATGTCACTGTAGAGGTAGACTTCCAGGGCTGTGTCCTGGGTCCAAAGCTGGGGAGAATGAGTGTGCTCTGTGACAGATGCCGGATCCCTGCGGACAACCCCAGGCAAGAGGAAAAGATAAGATTTGGGAGAAGAATCTGTACTTCTGGATAAGAAATAAACAAAACAGGGTGAGGGATCCTTGCTTGACCACAGTTGTAGTGAAAAATACTTTGAAATCATAAGCCTAATGGAAGCCACCTCAGGACATATTAATAGAGAGTGGGCACAGAGAAGGAGAAGTGATATTCCAGCTTAGCTCTTGCTATTAGAGCCCACCTTAACATGTGCCCAGCTCTTGGTGTCACATGAACAACCTGGAGAGTACCCAGGAGTATGATCAGGATGCAGAGGGGCCTGGGCACCTCATGGGCACTGCTGCATCTCAGAGGTCTAAGTCCTGTCACCCACAGGCTGGGAGGACTTGAGCAATTGACTCAAGCTCGCGGGGCCTCAGCCTGTTCATCTTAAATGGGGCCCATGGTAATTCCTACCAGGCTGGGCATATGTGAAGACTAAATGAAATGATCATAAAAAAGTTTAGCCCAGTGCCTGGGACACAGTAAGCACAGACTGAGCTTTCAGCCACCTGGGAAGGAGAAAGGGAAACATGCGTGGTGAATCCTGGGCGACCTTACCTCTGGGCATCTGCCCTGAATTTGGGTTGGCGTCACAAGGAAATTGGTCACCAAGAAGAACACGTTCTCTCCCTAGGAGGCAAGTCTCGAGTTGGTCCCTGCTTGGCTCCCCCGACTGGAAAGGCCAGAACTGGCAGCTGGTTTGGGAGAGAAGGAGTCTTGGCCCCATCTAGTCACCAACCCCATTGCCCAGGGAAATGCCTCTAGCAAGGCAGATTGAAGCAGAGACGGCAGGCTGGCTGGGTTTCTGGCCATTTCTGAGCCTGGGGAGCCTCATGCCCATGTCCTCCTCTCTGTGACGGGTTTCTTTCTCACGTTCACTCTCATTCGATCAGAATTTCCAACAGCCTCCTGCTTCTAGGCACTGAAGATCCACAGGTGAGTTGGGATGGGTGCCTGCCCAGGCTGGAGGGGAGGTGGACGCCTCACTCCATGCACAGCAGCGCTGGCAATGCAGGGGCCAGGGGAGCAGATGGTAAGCTCTGCCTGGGGCCAAAGGGTGGCCAGCAGTTCAGAAGGGTAGTTTCCTGGGCACTTAAGGAATGCACGCCCAGGAAGGGAAGTTGAGGGTTGGGCAAAGGGCAGTAGGCATGGCAGCAGTTAGGATATGGAGGGATTGGTGGCCTTGGGAGCCTTTCAAGGGTAGAAAGCAGGGGCTGCAGGCTCTGATGGTGTCGAGTGTACAAGCTCAGCTTGGCTGCTGCATGGTGTGCACCTAGTGGCAGGGAGTGGGCAGGAGGGGTGTCAAAGGGCCCACTAGGAGACCACAGCCTCATCTAGACATATGGCTCGCGCAGCAGTGAAAAACGTTGGGGGGGATGGGAAGGTGTGGAGGCTGAGTCCTCGGTCCAGCTTTGGCACTCGTGAATATCACAGCCCTACGCTGGATGAAGAGAGGCCATGCTGGGAGAGGAAAATGAGTTCTCTTTGGGCACAGTGTGCGTGCACCTGGGAGGCTGCTGTGCTGAGAGCAGGAGGTCACGGGGGATACAATCTGGGCATGAGCAGAACAGAGGTGGAAATTGAAGCTGCAGATGAGCTGGTGGGAGGAGAGAGAAGCAGCCTGAGAAGCCAGAGGAGGAGTGCCTGACATGGCGCCCCAGGTCAGGGAGGGGTGATTCAGGAAGCTCCAGGCCCAGGCCCACCCACGACCCTCTCACCCTACCTTCAAGTTCAAGCCTTGGGTCCCAGATATCCCACTCTTTTCTGGATGAAGCCTTTGTAAACACAGTTCCTCCGGCAGGCCAGCCCATCCCCTCGTCCACTTGGAAACCTCTTACACATCCCAAAAGCCCTGTCCAGGTACTGCTCTTCCCTGAGGCCCTTCCTGAGCCCCTCCAGCCACCCTCTGGCATCACGTGTCTCTCTCTTCACACACTTGCTGCAAGGGTGGTGCTGAAGCTGACAGCAGATGAAGGACTCGTGCTCCAGACAGCAGCCCAGGATCCCCACCTGTGGTGGCTTCACGTAGTCAGCCACATCCCACAGCCGGTTCCCAAGCTCCTTGATCTGTGTCACAGAGACCCCTTTGAGTTTGGTGATGACAGAAATCTGGGGGTCCAGGTCCCGCTCCTGGTAGCCTTTTTTGGCGAAGAGAGCCCACCTGGAGAGGGGGTGATGGGCAGTGTGGTGTGTCCACAGCACGCAGTGAGCAGGGTCAGAGCTGGGCCCTATGTGCTCAGCAATCTCCCCATACACCCTAGAGGCTCCCAGCCCAGTGTCAAGGGCCCAGCCTCCTCTCCAGCCTCAGTTCCCACCCCAAACCCCTGGAACAGGCCTGGAGCTCCGGCCATGCATCAGAGAGCCAGTGCCCTCAGAACTGGAGAAGCCCACAACCACCATGTTCACCAGCCAACACCCCAGCCTCACTAGACCCAGCTCCCTCCTTACAGACTCCGCTGACTCCCAGCTAAAAGTGGTGGTCTCTCTAGGGGGCCTTAGCATCCCAGCTCTCACAAATGTCAAGGACTACCTCCTGCCCAGCAGGGCACCTCCTCTGCAAGAGGGGGGAGAGGTGGGGGATGATCCTGCACTGTGCCCAGAGCCCAGCATGGGGCTGGGGACAAGGCCCTGGAAAGCGTGTGCACACCGGACTCAAGCACACAGTTTGTGCTTGTATCGCCTCCCCCCACCCCCCGCCCCATTCCAACCTGCCCCTCCCCACCAGCCCAGCCCCCAACAAGCCTCAACCCCCAGCCCACCAGGACCAACACTGATCCCCCACCGGCCAGCCCAGCCAAGAGCTCTTTCTTCTCTCTTACCCCACCACATAGGCCACAATCCCAAGCTGCAGCAGCCTCTGCAAGGCGCCCACCCGCCAATTCCTGGTTATCACATATTTCTCTGTCTTGTAATCCAGAAGCCCCCAGCCTGCCGCGGACCCTGAGGAACCCATGCTGCCAGCTGCTGCTGGCTGCGGGCACATGAGTCAGCACAGCAGCTGCAGCCACAGCTGAACAGGAGGCAAAGCAGGCGCCACCGTTAAAGGGACACTTCCACTTGGGCACGATCCAGCCTCCACCTCCGGCTCTCAATCCCAAACCCCAGCTGCCCCCCGCCATCCTCTCCAGATTGCTCTGCCAGGCCCTGGCACACAGAGAGGAGCAGCCCACTCCCGTCCTCTGGCCTCATTTCCTTGCGGGGTGGGGAATGACAGGTGTTACAAGCGCCAGAGAGGGCAGCGGGGGCAGCAAAAGCCCAGAGGAGGGGCCAAGGAAAGCCTCAGGAAGAAGCGACCCCTGGCTGACTCTGAAGTTCAGCAAGCAAAGCTGAGAAGGGATGTTCCTGGTGCGGGGAGGAGCGTATGCCGAGACCAGAGCGTGAGACTCAGGCTCCGGAGAGGGGGTGGCCGGGCTCCGTGAGGTTCGCCAGGCGATCTCGCAGAGCTGCCTCTCCCCGCCCCCCAGTGCGGTGAGTAAAGCGCAAGCTCTGGAGTCGGGCGTATTTTCCCGTCCGTGAAACGGGGTCCACGCTGGACCTTCACGGAGCAGCAGGGAGCGCAGACGCCCGCGAGGCGCCCACCTCTGTGTCGGGTCCGCGGCGCGCGCGAGCGTGCGAAGATCCGGCCCCAGATGGGCGCACGCCCTCAGCGGTTTCCGAGGCAACCGACAGTGCCTCGTTGCCCGGGCGACCACCGCGGGGAAGCGCTTCGCTATTGGCTAAGGAGGGCGCCTGTCGCTGCCCGCCATATGCGATTGGTCAGCGCAGCTGGAGAATCCGCCCACATCCCCGGGCCGCGCTCTAGGTGCGGCGCCACGTTGTCCCGGTCTCTGAGCTCTCGCTGCACAATGGACGTAATCGTGGGGGGTCGGTGCGCGAGGTCTGAGGAGAATGAAGAACTGGAAGAAGAGGCGGCAGCGGCCGCTGGATGTCCTGCAGGGGTGTCCGAGGCCGAGGAAGGTTCGCACACGGATTCGGACTCCGACCTGGAGACAGAAGGTGCCCGGGGCAGCGGGGCCAGGACTGTCTCCTCACCTTGGGGGCTTCTCCAGCAGGGGTGGAGGGAGGCGGGCTGAGGCCGAGAGAGCAGAGGATCCTTGTCCAGCAGGGAGGGCACCCTTTTGTGGAGCGTCTTCAGGGCAGTCCCTGCAGCCCCGTGCCCTCCCCTCAGTGCTCTTGGGGCATCAGGAGTTCTACCATTAGAACATGCTTCCAGAATGACGTTAAAATGCACAACCCACTGGACAGTGTACCAAGCGGTATCCCACCCTGGAATGGGATCAGAGCTGGGCTTTCCCAGCGCACAGGAAAAACTAAGTTAGTGGATGTATAGAATTTAGAATTATTTCAGGTTTTTTCCCTCCATAAAGTGTTTGTAAAATGTTTGTGGTGTATAGCCCAGGGTAAAAGACACAGCATGCATTCTGGCATCAGACAAACAGGGTCCTAATCCTCTGCTACGATTAGGTACGATTAGCTGTGTGACTTGGAGGAAAGGATTTGCTTTCTTTGAGCCTCTATGTCTGCATCTGTAATATGGGAGCAATAGTCCCAACTAGCACAGGAAGAAATGCCTCTAGAGGGAAAATATAGGCCAGGTAGTGACGGAGGGCAGGGGAGGAGGCAGAGGCTGTGCCTCTGAAGGGGTCTACATTTGTCCTCCTGTCTCCTGCCAGGCACTCACGGGCTTGGAGAACCGGCCAGGGACACCCTTTATCTGGAGTCTTGTCGGGCCCATGGTGTTGTGCCTATCTCCTGCTTTCTGCGCCAAGGGAGTGCCCCAGAGCTGAACCTGCGGCACCGTGGCCTAGGGCCCCAGGTACCACTGAAGGGACTCTGGGGCCAGGCTTAGAGGGGGAGGACCCAGGAGACAGCAGCCATAGGAGTGCCCCTCTCTGAGTCCATCCCGCACACTCCTCAGCTTTCCCCTGTGTCAGGCCTGTCCCACCCGCTACATCTGCGAGGCAGATGAGATAGAGGCTGTGTAAGAGACGGGGAGCCTGCAGTCCCCTGACCTGCTGAGGGGTCAGGAAGAGCTACAGGAGTGAGACCTGGACACAGCCTAGAAGGAGAAGCAAGTGTCCTGGTGGTGGGAAGGGGAGGGCTTTCCGGCTGGAGGACAGAGTGGGCTGGGCCCTGGGAGCGTGAGCCAGGAGAGTGGCCGGCTGTGTCTGGGGCCGAACCAGGCCCTTCTGCTCCATTCCAGGGGGCCTGGGCTCTGGCTTCCTCGTTGGCCTCCAATCCCTGCATCAAGCGGCTAGACCTTCGGGACAATGGACTCTGTGGGGCTGGCGCAGAGGCCCTGGCAGTTGCCCTCAGCAAAAGCAGCAGCATCTGTGGTAGGTGCCCAGCTGGGGCAGGTGGGCAGGCTTAAATCCTCCTTTTCCTCAAGGATATGGCCCTCCTAAGATGGGCCTTCTCACCTGGGGACTGCTGGTGTTTCTGGGGAATAGGGAGGGGCCTCATCACAGGGTGGGGCATGTGGGGGTGGAGTTAGACCCTGTGAGGTGTGCCCAAGCTGGATGCCACTCCCTTCCTCACCCACCTGATGCTGCCACTCCGCTCTCTTGCTGGCCAGCACCCGAAACCCCAGCACATGGTAGACTTCCAATGCTTGAATGCAAGGTGGAGGAATCCTTCAACACAGAGAGAAGGGGGCTGATCATCCCAACTTCACTGTGCCTCAGTTTCCAATGTGTGAAATGGCCCCGACAATACCTCTTAGCTCTTGGGGTTGCAATGAGCATTAAATGAAAGTGGGTACGTGAAGTGGTCAGCACAGTGTCTGACCCATGTAAGTGCTCTGTGTACTGCCACCTGGGCTATTACTGCCAATCCCGGCAGTGGGGCAGTGAGCGCTGTTCTGGAGGGTTATATCACTGCCAGATGGCTGCCTCTCCACCACAGCGTTCTTGGCAGCACCCAAAACACCCTTTGGCAGAGAAGCTTGTGGACACACAGGGATGGGGAAGTGAAGGGCTGGAGGGGACCCAGCTCTTGGGTGACAGGGTCATGCAACCCCAGACAGTGCAACTGCAAAGCTCCCTCCTCTGCCTCAGGCCTGGAGGTTTGGGGGATGGAGGAAGGGGAGGAGGGTGGTGCCTCACTTTGGATCCCCCTGACTGTGGAATGGTGCTGGTGCCCAGATGTGGACCTGTCAGAGAACCAGCTGGGAGCAACAGGGACCCAGGCCCTCTGTGCTGCCCTTGCGGGGAACCCGGCTGTGCAGAAGATTCAGCTGTCAGGGAACAGCCTGGAGGAGCAGGCGGCCCAGTACCTTGCTGAACTCCTGCTGGCCCACACAGGTCTGAAATCCCTGGACCTGAGCTATAACCAGCTGAACGATCAAGCAGGTAATGCCCACCCAGGGCCATCATGGGACACGAAAGCTCATGGGTGGGGGTTGGCAGGATCGTGCTGAGCACCCACCAAAGAACATCCGCACTCTGGCTCCTGCACCCCATACCCCACCTTGGCCCACTCCTCACCTCTCCATCCACACAGAACTCTCAGTTCATTCCACAAATAGCTCATTGACTGTTGTTGTATGTGCTGGGCTGATTTAGCCACTAGGGATCCAGCCTTGAGCAAAACAAAGTCCCTGACCTCAAGGAGTGTGTTAACAAGATCATTCTCAGTAATTATCGGTGCCCCAAAAGAAACCAATAAGGGCCAGGTGCAATGGCTCAGGCCTGTAATCCTAGCACTCTGAGAGGCCGAGGTGGAAGGATTGCTTGAGGCCAGGAGTTTGAGACCAGCCTAAGCAAGATCAAGGCCGTCTCTATGGCCGGGCGCAGTGACTCACACCTGTAATCCTAGCACTTTGGGAGGCCGAGGTGGAGGAGTTCCAGACCAGCCTGAATAAGAGACTGTGTCTCTGCTAAAAATAGAAACCTCCGGGCATGGTGGTGCATGCCTGTAACCCAGCTACTCGGGAGGCTGAGGCAAGTGAATTGCTTGAGCCCAGGAGTTTGAAGTTGCTGTGAAGCTAGACTGTTGCCATGGCACTCTAACCCAGATGACAGAGCAAAACTCCATCTCAAAAAAAAAAAAAAAAAAACCATCTCTACAAAAAAATATGAAAATCAGGCAGGTGTGGTGGCACACACCTGTAGTCCCAGCTTCTCAGGCGGCTGAGGTAGGAGGATCACGTGATCCCCGGAGTTTGAGGTTGCAGTGAGCTATGATGATGCCATTGCACTCTTACATGAGTGACAGAGCACGACCCTGTCTCAAAAACTAATAATGCATGCTTCTAGAGAAGAACGGGGACTCCCTGCTTTAGAGGGGTAGCCGGGCAGGCCTTTGTGAAAAGGTGACATTGAAGCAGAAATGTGCAGGCAAGACCAGAGGGAGAGCATTTCAAACAGAGGACAGTGGGCATGCAGGCCTGTTTCCCAGACTGACAGACACCAGTGTGACTGGGCTAGTGAGTCTGAGGAGAGTGGCCGTGCTGTGGGGTGGAGAGGCCAGAGGGGGCCACAGGGCTGCAGATCATGGCAAAATGTATGAAAATTTTATTTCAAGTGCTGTATAAGACACAGGTGGGATTCCTGGAACTCATCATTCATGCCCCGGGGCCTTTGCACCAGCTTTCTGCTTTTTAAGGAATATTCACTTCTACCTGCCTTTCCCCAAATGCTCCAATCAATAATATGAATCACCTGGGAGTCTGGGCTAGGAATACAGATTCCTGGGCTCTGGACCTGCTGAACCAAACTCTTGGGGGAATGCCCAGGCATCTCCATCTTAATGGATGCCCAGGAAAATTATCTGATCTGGACAGTCTCAGAATAGCTGCTCTGTTTCAAGCAGCTTAGAGTGAGTGGGGTGGCAACAGCCTATGAGAATTGGCCTTGAATTGGACTGCCGGAGGCCAGTTTGCCTTCCAAGAAAATCATTGTGAGAATTCAGTGAAATTAAAAGAGAGGCTCATTTTAGACTTCGACAAACTTAAGTGTAGGTATCTCTCTGGGCCTGCAGCTGGGCAGATGCCAGAGAGGCAGCCAGGGTGGAGGGGCTGAAAGCCAAGGCCCTATGCACATGTGCACACGAGGGAGGCAGGTGGGCCCTGGGAAGAACAATCTCAACCGGGCCATTTTGTTTCTCCACGTGAGGTCTGTGGTGGGCCTGACCCCCGTGAGGCGTGGGGTCAGGACAAGCACTGGCAGTTGCAGGGGTGCAGAAGAAAGAGCCTTCCCACTCTTTAGCTGTTAGCAAAGAAAGGGCTTCCCCACAAAATGGGGGACCACTGCACTCTCTTCTCAGCCCTGGGGGTGTCTGAGGAAGGAGGAAGGAACCCGTGTCTGAGAACCTGGGGGTATTACCTCCTGTGCTGGGCGCAGAGTCCAGCTCTCAGCAGGGCAGTGTGGGAGTCCCAGCTTCTGTGCAGGGAGCTCTCCAAGGTGCTAAAGGCATCTGCTGTGGCGTGTGCTGGCCCAGCAGGCTGGCTGAGCACTCCCGGTTAGTTTATCTGTTTTTTCTCTGTGCATCTCTTAAAGCCATCCTTGCTAGACCTGTGCTAGGTGTCGGGATCACAGTGAGAGGTCAATGTTAGACCCTCAGGGGACTCCCAGGCTGGTGGCAGAGACCAGCCAGGCAGAGAGAGGTCTAATGGTCAGAGCCTGGAAGGATGGAGGCACCATGGGGGTCTGGGGGGTCCAGGACAGCCCAGTGGGGCAGGCAAGGCCTCCTGACACCATGGACCCAAGTTAGAAGGATGAGGAGCTGTTAGCCAGGTGAAGAAGGGGGCTCCAAATGGGGGACAGCCAGGAGGCATGCTGGTGCTGGTGCTTTTGCGACCTGGGAGCAGATCAGATTGCCTGACAGAATGGAGCGTGGGCTGGTGGGTCGGGTTCTGCCCGAGTTACGCACTAAATATCTCCCAGGCTTTCTTTCCCCACACCATGCCCTTCCCTTCTCTACCACCCCTTCATCCTCCCCACCACAGGTGTGCCAGCCCTGTCGCCTCTGGCCTAGACTGTGGCGCGAGCCTCCAACTGGTCTTCCAGCCTCTCACCTCTGCCCGCCCACCCCATTCAACCCTCATTACCCACTGCTAGGGATCTTGATGAGATGCTACTCCAGCCCTGTCACTTCTTAAGGCCCTCCCTGACTCTTGGCCACCTGTAGACAGAGCCCGTTGGTTCAGCAGGAAAGGCCTCTGCAGCACCTCTCCTGTGCCCGTCACTCCCACCTTGCTTCACGGGCTTCCCTGCCCGGCCCGGCTCCAGGCCACGTGCATCTGCACAGGTGCTTCTGCTCACCTGCGCTTTCCTGCGTCCACTCTCCACTGTGCCTGTGCATGTGCTGGGGACTCCTTGGTCCCACGTCATCGCCTCTGTGCACTTTCCTAAACCCCTGGGGTAACAAGGCAGGGTTAGCCCCTTCTTCCCATACCTCCCTGCTCTTGATCTCAATAGCTCACATCCCATTAATTTGTGTTAATATCTCCCCCACTAAATGTGAATCCCTTGAGGGCAAGGCAGGCCCCCGTTGGGTTCATCTCTGTGACCCCCCCCTGCCCCCAGAGACTCAGGCACTAGGCATCAGTGTCACTTTTTGAAAGAACAAACACGGTGAATAATAAGGTCTCTCCTGTTGTTTCTGAAGGAGAGATGCTCGGACCAGCCCTGGCAGAAAACACAGGACTCACTGAGCTTAACATAAGCTGGAATCACCTCCGAGGCCCGGGAGCTGTCGCATTTGCCAGGGGACTGGAGGTAGGAGGCCCCTGCCCAGTCGGCTCCTCAGGCGTGTCTTGGGCAGGTCTCCCTGTCAGACCCCTGTCTTTGCTGCTCTTCAGAAATGAACCTTGGATGTTTTAAGTAGAGGTTAAAGAGTGTTTCATTAGGTGACTTTAATTTCCCTGGACTCATTTAATGACTGCAGTACACTGTGTTCACTCTCATGTCACACAGCTGAATGTCTCACACCTTCCCCAGACATCGAAGACACTCAGCTGGTAGGGGACATCCGTGCAGTCTGGCGACACATACTTACTGTGGGGCATATGCAGACGCTCCCCTGAGATGACACTCTTACACCCCTGGATGCCAGCACACCCTCTCAAACATCCCACCCGCTCCCTCGCGTGTTGTGGTTCACAGGCCTCGGGAATGGGAGGCTCAAGCCCCTACCAGGGTGCCACAGGGTGCGTGCAATGTCTCCAGTGCCTTGCTCTCTTATGGCAGGTGGCAGGTCAGGTTCTTTCTTCCCCCCAGCATAGTCCCCTCGGCGGGTTTCTTCTGACAGTCCTTCACTGGAGCCTCCGCTGGGCCCCTTGGCTGCTCCGTGTCTCGAGGTCCCTGCCTTCGAGAGGCTGCTAAGTGTGTGTGGAGTCTGACCCCCATGTCTCTGGGGCCTGCTGCTGTTTGGAAGAGCCCCTCCCAGTCTCTGAGGGTCGTTCACAGCCACAGTCACCCTTTCTCATTTCGGGCCATTCAGCTCTCCTGGTCACTGTCATGTGAGCCACAGCTACCAGGGGCCTGTGAAGCACTTTCCTGATTCTTCCCTGATACCTCTGCCCTCTGGACCGTTTTGTGCTCCCTGCACCTCAGGCCTCTGAGCTCTGAGGCCGAGTCCCCCTGCCTTTCTCCACTGTCAGATGTGGTTCCCTGGCTTTGCTCCTTGGTGTTCTAGGCAAACATTTTCCTTAAAGTCCTGGATATCTCGTACAATGGCTTTGGAGATCCTGGAGCCTCCGCAGTGGGTGAGGCTCTCAAGGCCAACAACGTGCTGGAGGAACTCAACATGAGGTGAGGAGTGCAGGTGTGTCACCCTAGGGACCAGGGGCTCTGGGATCTTGTTACTGTTCACTTTAATTCCTGAACCTACCACAGTCTACCTGTGACAGGGCTTGAGCCACAATCCCAGAGCACCCAGCTCCATCTTTCTCGTCCAAGTTCATCATTTATATGTTGGGTCTTGTAATTCCTGCAGTGCGGGCAGGTAGCTGGGAATCGCAAACGTGTGTGTAAAGCACCTTCGGCAAGGCCCGTGATGGGGCGGGGGCTCCGTGAGAGCTTCCTCCCTCTCAAAAAGGGAGCCTAGTCGGGGTGGGGTGAGGCAGGGCCCTGACAGGTGGGCCAGTGTGTATGCCTTGCTCAGCACCTGGCTGCTCCTACAGGCACCTGGTGGCTGCAACAGCAGCTGTGGCGGGGACGCGGGGGGGTGGGGCAGTAGGCTCTGCATATCTGCCTGGAAGGTAGCACAATGCACATCTTTTTTTTGTTGCAGCAACAACCGAATCTCTACAGTGGGAGCTCTGAGCCTGGGCCTGGGCCTCCGGGTCAACCAGACACTGAGGGTTCTTGTTGTGAGTGCTGGCCCAATGGGCACAGACCTACCCAGCGCCTATCCATGCAGATCCCTCCCCCGCCACATCGCCCTGGCCCCCGCCTAGGTGCAGCTGGTGGGTGTGCACTGCACACAGGCTCTAGAGCCCAGGTGGGGTCTCCGGGAGGGACCTCCTAGCTTCCCTTTATGACCACTTCCTCCCGGTGCCATTCCCTCCACCCCTGGCCTGGCCCTCCTCCTCCTCCTCCCATTTGCTGCTGTGGCTCCCCAACACTCCTTCTCTGCTGGGCCCCCCGTGCTGTGTCACCTTCATCTTCTCCCCTGCCCTTCCTCTGGCCTTGCTGGATCCCAGGGTCAGCCCAGGGGCAGTGTTGGCCTCTGCTCAGACCTGCTGCCTTGCGTGCCCAGCAAGGGTTCCCTTCCTCCAGGCTGCAGATGGGGAGGAGCGCTGAGCAAGGCTGACAGCAGAAATCAGAGAAGGGAGGGAGCCAGGCCAGGGTGGAGCAGGTCCCAGGGACCACTGTGCCCACAGCATGTGCTGGGGGACAGTGTTGCCAGCTCTGGAGGAGGCCTCTGGCTCTGCCTGGCCCTCATCTCCCCCCGCAGCCTTCCCCAGGCTCCTCTTGTAGCTCTCGCATACACCAGCCCCTGCCCCTGCTGGAAGCTTCTCCCTCTAAGGGCTACCTCTTAGTGGAGGGCTCCTTCTCCCCAAGTCAGAGGGTCGGGCCCAGAGCTCGCGCCGCCCCTCCCTTTCCATTCATACCTCCCCTCTCACCCAGCCAAGTGTGCTCAGGCTGCTGGGTCCCCTCTTCTCCCCCTTGGGAAGTGAGACTTGCTAGTCTCCTGGCTCTGATCCTTTCCACCTACTACCCAGTGATCTTTCTAAACCAGAAATGTGCCTGCACGCTCCCTGCTTAAAGCCGGTGTGGTTTGATCCCCTCTGGATAAATCCAAGCTTCTTAGTGTGTCATTCACAGCATGTCATGGGGATCTGGGCTCTGCCAACCCCCTTCTTCCAAGTTCGTTGTTCTCACGCCAGGCTGCTCGGAATTCACACACACACACACACACACACACACACACGCACGCACACACACACACACACGGTACTATTTTTCACCTCTTTTTGCTTCTGCCACTTTCCTTGCTGAACTGCTCAGCCCCACCCCTAAGTCCTCAAACTTGGCTCAGAATAAATCTAACCGTGATTTCTTTAAGTTCTAGTGTCTGCTTTTTGCTTTTTTGTTTTGTGGGAGGTTTTTTTGTTTCTTTTTTAGAGACAAGGTCTTGCTCTCTCTCCCAGGCTAGAGTGCTGTGGCACCATCAAGCTCACTGCAGCCTTGAACTCTTGGGCTCAAGCGATCCTCCTGCCTCAGCCTCCCGAGTAGCTGGGACTACAGGCGCCGACACCATGCCCGGCCTGTCTTTGTTCTCCATCTAATAAACAGATTTATAGCCAGTACCTGTCCATGAAATATTTTAACAAATTCCAGTTCACAGGCAGGAAGTCAGCTTCGGTTTATAGGCCTAGGTTTTATTATTACCCACGTGCCTGACTGTAGCCATCGTGGGCCACTGTTAAAATTCTCTTTTGGGTTTTCCTTTTCCTGACACTTCCCAGGTAGGGTTGGTGCACACTCTCTCATTGCACTTACCACACTGCGTTTTTATGATGTCTCCTGTCCCTCCCCTGCCCCAGCAGGTGAGCTCTTTAAGGGCAGCGGTGTGTCTGGTGCATCCTTTCCCGTCTCTCCCAGCAGCCTCACCAGGGCATGCCGTCCAGCAGAGACACCTTCTGAGCTGAGACAGCGGGGCCGTCCTAACCAGTCCTCAGAGATGAGGAGTCTCTCCTCCCCCTTCACACTGTCCTCCGGCTTCCCTGGGCTCAGCTTCTCTCAATTTTGCGTTGTGTTTCTCAGGTGTCCAGGAATCCCATGCGGAGTGAGGGCTGCTTCGGTCTTCTCAAGTCTGTGCAGGACAATCCAGCACCTGCTCTGGAACTGCTGGATTTCTCCGTAAGAGCTTTTCATAAACCTCATCTCTGATCCTCCCAGCAGCCCTGTGAGGTATCGGTATCTCCATTTTAGAGGAAGAAAGTTGGGGTCAGAGAAATAAAGTGCCCTGCCCAGATACACCGTGAGGCAGAGGCAGAGTACAAACCCAGGCCTGAACGCAGGTCTAGAGGCCACTCTGGCTCTGCTCCCTCTGGACTGGCGGTCACGCCGTGATCTCACCTTGGGCCCCTGCCTGGGCTCTTCGAGAACAGGCGGGGCTCAGGGGCACTGTGCTCACTGTTCGCTGATGTTTAGATTTGCAGGTTCACTGTTCGCAAGGCTGCCCTGCTCTCCTCCCACCCCTGCTGCTGCCTGCAGGGGGGACTGTGGCACTGTGAGATCCAATCAAGTGGCCGTGAGGGACATCAGGGCCCCTGTTCATTCAAGTTTGCTTTTGTAATATGGGAAAATAAATCACTCTTTTCTAAGGCAACTAGTCATTAAAGAGAAAGTCCCAAAATAAGAATCATTAAAAGAAACGTCCAATTACACATCAGTGCTTATTCTAACCCTGATTTATTTCAACCCAAACTTGGGTCAGAGCCTTTCCAGAAATGTGTATTTACAGTTCCAGTCCTTAAGGTTTGGGACAACTGATGACAAACATCCTTACTGTTTTTTGTTTGTTTTTTGGAGACAGAATCTTACTCTGTCACCCTGGCTAGAGTGTGGTGGCATCATCGTAGCTAACTGCAACCTTGAACTCCAGGGCTCAAGCAATCCTCCTGCCTCAGCCTCCTGAGTAGCTGGGGCTATGGGCTTGCCCCACCACTCTTGGCTAATTTTTTAATTTTTTGGTAGAGATGGGGTCTTGCTATGTTGTCCATGCTGGTCTCGAACTCCTGGCCTCAAGCCATCCTCCTGCCTTGACCTCCCCAAGTGCTGGGATTACAGGCATGAACCACTGCACCTGGCCCCCTTCTCTATTTTAATAGTTTGGAGAGTCTGTGACTGTCATCCACAGGAGAGAAGCCACCAGAAGGAGCTTCTTTGAGACCTTGTGTGTGTAAGTAAAAATAGTCAAGTTCTCAGAACGTAGTAACATACTGCCTTGTAATGGATTTCTCCCCAGTATATCCAGGTGAACACGGAGTTTGATGACCTTGCTAGCTCAGTGAAGGTAATTCTTCCTGGGCTTTGCATAAAGACTGGTGCTTGCAGAGCGGAGTATAAAAAAGAGTTGCTGCCCATCTTCAGACTGTCCCTACCAGTGCCTGCCCCTAAATGACTTTGGAGTGTGGCTTCTTCCCCTCCAGCCAGCCACTGCAACTTCTACATTGAGTGCTCTTCAACTCACGATGCCTTGTGACCAGCATGTCTGCGCTGAGTCCCTCCATCAGCCGGGTGCTGAGTCCTATGGAGCTGGCCTTCATGATGACTCAGACACCTGTGCTTCCTCTCTGCCCATCTGCCCCTCTGTCCCTGTGCCTCTGGACTAATCTGGGCCTTTATTTGCTCTCACTCATTCATGTAACACAAACCCTTGCTGTGTGCTGCACATTGAGTTGGGCATGGGGTCAAAGATGCCCACACAAGTCCCTGCCCTCCACAGGTTCATGTTCTGGTGACCTCGGGAGACTATTAAAATTTCAAGAGGCGCACAACTGGCATTCCCAAACTCTTCATGAGAATGCAAACTGGTACAATCTATTTGAAAGGCATTTTATCATTACTCACCGAGAGTCATAAAACTGCCTGTGTCCTTTGATCCAATCATTCCACTAATCTGCTCTGCAAAAATAATCAGAGATGCATAAGAAGACTGATGTTCACTGAAATGCTGTTTATAATAATGAAAATTGGAAGTATCCCAAATAACGGGATCACTTAAGTAAGATTTGGAACTCTGCAAACATTAAAAGCCACATGCTCAAAGAACATTTAACCATTCATGAAAACACACGATTAATGTTAAGTGAGGAAATCGGGATTCAGAAATCACATGGATTTTTTTGGCACTTCCTCAAAAGATTAATCATAGAATTACCATACCAATTCTATGATTAATCATAGAATTACCAGCAGTTCCACTTAAGAGAAATGAAAATATATGTCCACATAAAAACTTGTACATGCATGTTCCTGGCAGCATTATTCGTAATATGCAAAAAGTGGAAATGGCCACCAATGGATAAACACAATGTGGTATAATCCATATAATGGAATATTATTCAACAATAAAAGGAATGAAATTTGAGGTTATAAAAATGTTCCAGTCGGTCCCAGTACATTCACTTTATAGCTGCTGGCAATATGGAAGGTTCTTTTTCTGTTTGTGTAAACTCTAATTTCTATCAAGGTGTCTTGGATTTTTAAAATTGGTCTTTCATTACAAGTGTCTCAGTGTTGGTTAATTAATTTTTGCCGTGACCATTATTGACCAAGCAAACAAATTCGACAGCCATTTGGGAAAAACGAAAAAAAAGTTCTGAAATCGATTGTGGTGGTAGTTGTACAATTCTGTGAATATACTAAAATAAATTGAATGGTATAATTTAAATGGGTGAATTGTATCATATGTGAATGATAGCTCAATGAAACTGTTTTAAAAGAAGGAAAAATTGGCCGGGCGCGGTGGCTCACGCCTGTAATCCTAGCACTCTGGGAGGCCGAGGCGGGTGGATTGTTTGAGCTCAGGAGTTCAAGACCAGCCTGAGCAAGAGCGAGACCCCGTCTCTACTAAAAATAGAAAGAAATTAATCGGACAACTAAAAATATATAGAAAAAATTAAGTGGGCATAGTGGCACATGCCTGTAGTCCCAGCTACTCGGG
>CAUYSK010111584.1:0-22247 GCA_963575035.1 Avahi laniger
GAACAAACTACCTGTTATTATGTAAATCTGTTACCTGGCAACCGATCACTGTACCAATAAATACCCATGTGAAACTGTACTCGGGAGACCCCACAGCACCTTGCAACTAGTGCTGCATTCTTAAAAGATAAAGAGATGGGAGGGGGGGTCTCCAATCAAATCATTTTTTCTTGCATGATTTTCTTTCGTACCTCTCTCTGCCTGCACCTCCCCTCCCCCCCCAAGCATCTTTCCTCCCCTCTCTGGTTGCTGTCTCCTCCATTCCTTAGTTTGCATGTGCCATCATGGCAGAGACCACGCTTTTTGCTCATCTCTGTATCCATGTAGGAGGCCCATTTGTTCAATGAGTGGTAGAAAACAACAATAAAACTATGAAAGGCCAGTTTGGGGCTAAACGACTGTCTGGTGCTCTCTCATTACCCTCCAAAGAGTCTACAGTACGAGACCTTCACCTCTGGTTTGGAAGGGAAAGGGTGGGGTAGGGGAAAGTACGGACTGCTCCCTCCAGATCCTGAGTGCCCTTCCACAGAGATGGAGCTTCCAGGAACCCAAGCAAAGCACACTTGTTAGATTCCTGGCTCTGGCCACACCCTGGAGAGCTGGGACAGACACAGCCCCTGGAGGGGAGCCTTGGGAACTCCTGAGAGCTGCATTGTGCAAGGCCTGAAGGGCGACCAGATGCTCAGCCTGGTAACAGAAATCTGCCACCATTTGATATTTGTCTTTCCAACCCCAAGTTAAGACGTAGATAGAAATAGACAGCAGTGTTCTTACCTTGCACGGAAACCATGGTGCAGATTTGCAAGTCAAACCTGAGCAGAGAAAAGACCGTGAGCAAATCTCACCATTGCTCTTGTGTCCATGTTCTCAATATTTATTCATTCAGCAGGCCTCTGCTGAGGTTCCAGGAGACACAGCCACGGCTGTACCTTCTGGGGCAAATATTGGCTATTTTAAGAATTGAGAGGTACAGACCCTTTATTTTCACCCAGAGTAAGACAAACGGATACGACCTGCTATTCATTCAGTCAGAAATGCTTTGTGGATATTTTGCCAGCTAACTGGTTGCTTGAAACAGAAAATTTGGAAAATTGGGAAGGAATCAGTGTTCAGACATGGAGGCTGGGAGTGAATCACCATTGTCCATGCATTTGTCCCCAATAAAGTATGTGCTTTTGTTGATATGTTCCAATAATATATCAATGTCCAGGGCCTACTTAGAAGACCTATAGCTGTCTCAAGATTCCAAGCATCTCTTTTAGAAATATCTGGAGAATATCCATGCCCTATCAGCTGTGACATGTGAAATGCAATCAGAGAGAGTGACATCAAAGCAGGGCCAGGCATATGCTAACTTCCCAAGCTTTCTCTCAGTGCTGGGGGGATCTCAGCGTCTTCATAGGGGAGCAGCTCTCCGTGGCAGCCTCAGTCTCCAGGCTCCATCTTCTTTCTCTCGGGGACCATCCAGTTTAGTCATCCGCATGGAACCCTAAATACAAAAGCCCCGCAAACACAATATAATATGTATTTTTTTGCCTTGGGTTGGGTGGGGAAAGGCGACAACACAGGTCAGGCTTTATGGTTGCAATTGTTTAAGTAGCTCACTCTACCAGACAGGTTGCAGGGAAAGGCTAAATGATCATCCTTTTTGTTTTGAGCCCTGGGCTTTTCCTTGCTCCTGCATTATGGCCAGTCAAGTTTCGCACCCAACTGGATGGAAGCAACAACAGAGCCTGAGCCTGCAGGGGTGCCCCTGCCACCAGGAGGAAGCCTTACTTGAGAATGTGCCCTGCTAAGAGTCACCAGCAGCAAGGCATATGCAATCGGATCAGTACATACCACAGGGAAGCAACAGGGCTGGGAATTGCATAACCACACCCCGGAACAGAGACCAAAAACATCCCTTCCCAACTTGTTGATTATTTCTTTTGAAATATATAAAAACTACATAGAACAAGAAATTTCCCATTGTCGTTACCAAAATAGGAACTCAGACTTGAGCCTGTAATTCTTCACTGGGACACTTTAGAACACTTCATTTCCTGGCATCTTCAGCCAACCTTGGTGGGCATCACAATTGGCTCAAGCTTTCTGGAGGGGAATTTGGAAGAATGCATCAGGTAGACATCTATTCTATTTCCAGTAATTTATCCAAGGCAAATCATTATACGAATGCACTTTGTTAGCAAAAGTAACAAGTTGGAAACAACCTAAACATCCATGTGATGGTTCATTTTATGTGAAAGCTTAACTGGGCCACGGGATGCCCAGATTAAACACTATTTCTGCGTGTGTCTATGAGGGTGTTTCCAGATGAGATTAGCATTTGAATCCAAGGATTTAGCAAAACAGATGGCCTTCCCCAATGTGGGTGACATCATCCAGTTCCTTGAGGGCCTGAATAGAACAAAAAACAAAGGAATAAGGAATTTACTCTCCTTTTCTTGGTCTACCTGACTCACTGCTTGAGCTGAGCCATCTCATCTCATCTTCTGCTTTCAGAGGGCATTTATGGCATTGGCCCCCTGGGCTCCCAGGTCTTTGGAGTCCAGCTGGAGACACACACCACTGGCCTTCCTGGGTCTCCAGCTTGCGGACAGCAGATTGTGGGTCTTCTCAGTTTCCATAATCACACGAGACAATTCCTCATTATGTATACATTTATTTAACCAGATTTATAAATTGTATTAGTCAGGGTTTGCCAGAGAAACAGAACCAACATGACATTATACACACACACACACACACACACACACATATGAATGAGATATATATTTTATATATAACATATATATTAATGAAACGGCAGGTTAAATAAATCAGATGTGTATGCCAAGATCAAATCTATGTGAATGTTCATATATACACCAAAAGGATAATAAATATTTTTTGTAATTTCTTATTTTTATGAGTTTTTTCTAATGAGCAAATAATGGGGGGGGGCAACTATATACAAAACCAAATCGTATACTTCTTTCCCTAGCTTCATCCTGCTCTTCAGAATATTATTATTTCTTTTTTCACAGGCAACCTTGTTCAAGTGTCTGAGGATTGGGTTTTTCTTTTTTTTTTTTTAATTTTCTTTTTATCTATTTTATTTTCAATCCTTTTTTTGGGAGAAAATGTCAAATATATACAAAAGTAGAAAAAATAGTGCTATGCACTCCCGTGAACCTCATTCATAGTGAGCCTGTTTCATAACTTTCCACACACTTCACCTCTCCCTGCTCTGGCTTATTTGGAAGCAAATCTCAGACTTCATCCACAAATGCTTCAATATACCACCTCTAAAACGTAATAATGTCCTTGAAGACATAACAATGCAATTATTATACCTAAAAATTCAACCGTAATGCTACCTACCATATCATGAAATATTTAGTCAGTGATAAATTTCCCTAGGACCATTTCTTACACCTGTGTTACTCCTGTGTGGGTTATCTAATCTCATATGTACTTAATTTCTTCATTTTTAAAATAGAGAGAATATTGGATAATTGAGAGTATTAATGTGATAGTATATTTAAAGAGCTTGGCGTAGAGCCTGGCACATCATAAACGTCTTTAACTGGTAAGGTGATGTCATTTGTGATGTCATACACCTTCTCATTCACTAGGCCTTTGTATGAATTAGCCCTTATTCTGTAAATGTCCTGTTTGTATTCTCTAGCCTCTTTTCTAGTATTCAGTAAGGATACCAACTTTTATCTTTCATACTATTTCCCATATTTTTTCAGACTGTTCTACGCTTTTTTATTTTACTTATGATTTTGCAGTAAAATTTGTCACTCTTCCCCTCCCCTTGTTCTGATCCAATATAATACACTGCCATATTTTCTAGTGTTTGTGGTTTCCTATTTTTTATTTAGTTCATGTAAATTTTGAGAGTTACTCTTTGAGTCCTATAATCAATTCATTTAATTAAAAAGCAAAAATGTAATCACTCTCTAAGTTTATGAGCTTATATTTTTTATAGAGTCAGGTTTTTCTTAAGAACCGCTCTATAAATTAACTCAGTTACATAAAGTAGCCTAAGCTTTACCATATTCAAAATAAACCAACACCCAGTGATTGTCTAAGGCTTGAAGTACATTTCACATTTTCATGTAGTCCTTGCCACCACCCTATCAAGGAAGTTTTATTCCATCTGTTTTCTAGAGATAAAACACAGTGGCCCAGAGAGGTCAGATACCTTGAACCTAAGTTCTTCAATTCCAAAGCCTTATCGGACATATGCTTCCCTTTCCTCATCCGCAGAGTGGAAATTCTTAGAGCATCTGCCTCACAGAGCTTATAATCTATTAAAACATGTAAAGCATGGAGAAGAATAGTGCCCAGTGTTAGCTATTATCACCATTATCATTAATGCCGTAATAATAAGTATGAAATAATAATTATGGTAAAAATGATAGTATAATAAAAATAATTATTATTATTGCAACATAGTAAGAGTCAATGTTCGTTGATGTCTTACTATGTTGACATCAATGCCAATAAGCACTTTATTTACAGGGCCCCTACAATGTAGGCACCTGTATAACCCCCCTGTTACAGATGAGGAAGCTGAGGCACAGAGCTTGACTTGCCCGAGGGGACCAGAAATCAACAGGTTAGCTAGAGCACTCAACCAGCAAGTGGGGCGGTTGTGACTGGAGTGCAGGCAGTCTGCGTCCAGGCCACTTTTTTGGAATCACTGTCACTAGAGTCCTCTCTGGCAGGTTTATAGTAAGTAGAGCCTGTTGGTTCCCACTCCGACGTGTGCACAGATTGCTGCAGTCTTGCAAACTGGAAAGTTAGGAACACGGTGACGAACTTAAGAAATGACATTATCTCAACCTTCTCTACAGCCGAAGATGCAGAAAGATATTCTTGGCCCTACGTTGGAGCCCCACCAAGAGGCTGATATGTGTACCCGCGCGTGCCCGCCCACTGCCTAGGTACGTTCCGCCTCCTGCCCGGCAGGGGGAGAAGGGCTTTGCGAGCGGCAGGAGGGCGAGCATGTCCCCAGCCGTCACTAGAGGGCGCGATGGCTCCGTGGGAAGGCACCGGAGTCGTCCCTGTTTTTGCACATCCAAGGCGTGAACCTATTGTCCTCTGTGCCCCATGCGAGGAGGAAATGCTTTTCTCTTTCCCAAGATTCTTCACCCACTGGGCTGCTTTCTTTTCCTCTTGATGTCATGCTTTTACACAGGCAGGAAATTATGCTCGGTTTTACTATCCTGTGGTCATTTAAAACAACAAACAAAGCTGATTGACTGGAAGTCAGATAACTAAAAGAAGAGCAGTAGTAAGTTCTTGATAAAGTCACGTTGATTGAAGAAAACAAAATATCATGATTGACTGGGTGACTGGCAGCCTGGGAAGCTGTGTTTTTCAGATTACATTGGAAAGGCATAAGTTGGTCATTAAAACAATTTGGTGAACTGTGACCAGCATTTTGAAAAATTGAACTAGACTAGAACAAAATAGAATAGAACAAATAACACAGAGTGGAACTATTTTAAAAATTCTGTGTCTGTCTGTATGTACACTGAATTTCAAAGTAAAATGTATTTCTTCCTGTATTTCACAGTTTTCAAAATATGAAAGCCATTGGTAGTGGCTACTCACACTTCAGCTAAACCCTGAAAGTCTTAATTTCTGCACCCCTGGCTCTGTCTTGTGCTTGGTTGCCTCTGAGATGGAGAGAGAATAAAATTTACATTTCTCTGGAAAAAAGAAAAAAGTAGATACTTCTAGGTATATAAAAGGAAAAGAATGAAAACGTGGCTCTTGGCCACACTGTATGTCGTATTGGAAAATCATCTAGCCTCTGCCCAAGCTTCTGTCCTTATGTAATGTTTTTATTTCCCAGAAAGATGCTGACTAGATTGGTGGTGGTGGTTAGGGTAGGAGGAAGTAAATCCTGATGACAACAACAAGGACAAGGAGAGAAATACGGAAAAGTGGGGGGGTCAGAGAGGGTGTGGGGACCACAAACCCACCAGGACATAAAGCTTTGGTCTCCAGGGTTCCCCAGGCTAAAGGGAAAGTACCAGTAAATCCATAAATCCAAGAAAACAGAAGGTGCTAGTGACTCGCACTGAAAACACTCTGTCTACTAAGTGACAGAAAAACTACAGCACATTATCCTCATATTTTTCTATAACTACAATCACAGTTCGGGTTTTGCCCGGTTTTTCAGTTGGCAACACCGCACAGGGAGCAGATTCAAGGTGAAAAATATTTGAATGTTGACAAGCTGATTACTTGATTGTAATAGAAAAAGGTTTTCATTCTCTAAATTGATAAAAAGTGTTGTTTTCACGGAGTGGTAAGCATATAAAACTATTTTTTATGTTGCTCAAATGAGAAAGAAATTTATTTCATGAATTACTGATATTTCTAACACTTACTGTTTAATTTTTCATTGTGGAAAAATGGGGAAAGGGCATACGCCACCCAAGCCCAGGCTTCCACGTAGGGCTGAGCCAGCACGACCAGGCGACGGCCCCAGCTCTCACCCCATCCGCCTCTCCTCTAAGTCTGAGCTCAGCGGGGGTCTAGAATCCCCACCCAGCCTCGCCCTGCAGCAGGAAATAGATACAGGAAAGAGGAGATGTAGAGCAAGGCAAGCCACGGTCCCTCAGTCCAGCCAGTTGTCGTAGCCAGGGACGAGAGCACACTTCTTTCTTCCAGAGCCTGGTCAGGATCGATCTGCTGTCTCCCTTTCTGAGGTGGCAGGAGATGGAGGCTGAGCAGGAAACACACACGGGGACCAGAAAATCTCCATGTGGAGTTCAGTTCATCTGGTGGGAGAGCCCTGCCTTCCATTCCCCTTTCCTTCCTTTTTCAAGGTGGTTGTGCCAGAGCGTCACAGGCGAGCAGTGGCAACTGCCGCCTTCCATGAGAGAACCTCAGAGGAAACATCACTTTGGCCGACAGTAGGCAGGGCTCCAGGGTCCCTGTCAAGTGGAGAGAGCGTCCTCTCCACGCACAGCCTTGGAGACGGACTTGGATGGCGTTTGGGCGCGAGCGGGGCACCCGGCAGCTCCCCGGGTGCGGGCGGGCAGGGGTTCCTGCCTCTCGGGGCCTCCGAGTAGCTGCGTCTGAGATGTGTGGCAGTTCAGACTGGTATCTGCGGCTCCCAGAGGCCAACCTCAGCAGCTCAAATCCGACTTTGCGGATCTGTCATCTGAGGAACAGCCTCTGATCCTAGACGGAAACCAGGGAGGAATTTTCCACTTTAATTTTCCAGTCACAGCCCTGGATCTATCAACCAGACGGCATGCGTTGGAGGAAAGTTTATAAATATAAGCAGGTCCGAGAGGGGAGGAAAAGTCAGCTGACCGTGACACGGCAGGAAGCGGTCTGAGTCACCGCAGGTCCCCGCGGGCGTGGGAGGCCCGGAGGGGCCTGGGCCCCACTCCCTCCTCCCCATCTTGGTAGGACGGCCCCTCTGGGTCTCGCGTGGGCCTTCCACACATGTGTCTTCATCTCGGCGGATACTGTGGGGAAAGACCTTTCCTTCCTGGGCCTTTTATTAGATGTGACTCAGTCTCTCTCCAGGCCGTTCTCATGAGCAGACTGATGGTGTTTGAGGGGAAACCGAAGGAAGTGGGTTTTGTGTCTGATTCAGTCACCAGAGGAAGGTGAACCAAAAGGTAACCACAAGACTCAGCACCTGTGTTTATTTCACCTTGTCTCTGACCGGTCCCCTCTCTCAGCCCTACCTGGGCTCAGCCCCTGCCACTGGGTCACCCTAGCAGCATTGGGGCCACCTCAAGGACCCCAGTGACCTCATAACTGCACAGGCTCAGCCACAGGAACAGGAGAGCAGTGAGGGTGGCCTTCAGGGGTCATACAACCTGCCTCCTGGCTATCAGTCATTGAACACCGAAACCTTTCTTATGTAAATTTGAACTTGAGACCATGGACTGAGCCTTTACCTGCCAACCTGCCTACATTTCAGTGGTGAAGTCAGGCTAATTTAATTATTGTATTTTTGATGCACTGTATCCCTACTATTTCATTAAAAATAAGTAGAAATTTTTAAAATGAAAGTGCTGAAGCTTGTGATAATAACATTGAAAATGACATGGGACTTTGAATATTCTAAATGGCAACTCTTTGGTATGAAGTTTACACTTCTTGATCTTTAGCAGCTTGGTTACGTGTTCAGTTGCCCAGGTAAAAGATTGAAGAACATGTGTGAAACAGCAGACAGGCACGTTTGGAGGACTGCCTGGTGGATAAAATCCAGTGATCTCAGTGGTTAGGTGGGAGGAGTTCCAGCACCCTTCCCGGCAACTTCCCCTCAGGACTCAACCCATTCTTTGATGGGGGTAATTAACAATGTCTCCATTTTAGGTAAAAGGCTACACCGACATTACTTCAAGCTCTTCTCTGCCACTACCACCCCGACCAAAGAGTGCCTCTGAGCTCCTGCCACAGAGATTCTGGGGGACTCTGGAGAGAAGCAGAGTCTTCCAGGGAAAACCAGCAAGTTTTGCTGAAGCAGTGTTGGCATGAAATAGATGGCAATGGCGAACAGCCACCAGCACCTCATAGTCATGGAGTGTCTGAGGGACAATTGGACATGGTCTGGCTGTAGGAGGGGTCACACAGTGCTGTCCATCCCAGCGTAGTCCTCGGGAGGCCCAGGCTAGGGGTGGCATTGCCAACTGGGGCTGCCCATTTCAAGAGCTTTCTTCAAGTACTTCTCTGGCCTGGGACACTGCTTGGGAGAGTGGGCACCCCCGAAGGCTATTCCTGGCTCCCAGCCATACTTAGCACCCACCTCCCAGGAATGGGCTTCAAAACTCCTTGAGCCCCAACCATCAAGACCAAGCAATAAGTAAGGACAATAGTCAGAGGTGCCACCAGGAGGGGAGCCTTGTTCACACCTGGGAGAATCAGGACAGGGCTGGGGTCCTTGCATAGGTAGAAGAGGACACCAGCCAGGAGACAGAGCAGGGAAGCCTGGCCAGCTCCTCCTGCCCAGATCCCACACCACAGGGTACAGCCACAGACCCCAGAGACCCTGGCATGTAGCACCCTGTCTCTGGGGCATTTTAAGAAGCTACTAGAAAACAGGATTCTTCAAAACCATAAGCTACCTAATGCAAAACATTTAATGTTGATTGATTTTTCCTCCTCAATGAAAGCTTTTTCTTAAATGTCATGGCTGGAGTTTTTCAAATGTGTCCAAACTGCCCATAAATCCCTATCGTGCTCATACTGTACTTCACACACAGCATCTCATTGCACCTCTCACCACCACGGGTGGACACTCAAGAAGGTTGGTCAGCTTCTCAAGGGCTCCCAAGTTCCTCTTGCTCTTAACTGCTAGGTACACAGCCTCCAGGTCCCCAGATTGCTAGGAGGTATTTGGGACCCCAGGGAGAGGTGAAATTCAGTTCACTGCAGTACTTCAGGCCAGAGGTGTGTCTCAAATTAATTTGTCCCAGGAATCAGGGAAAATGAGTAATTGAGACATAACCTTATTCATTGACTTCGTTCATCTTAAAGTTACCAGCAGTTAGGAAGTATCCATTCAAGAAATATAAAATTCATACAAGAAATTCTCAATCTTGAATGTTAAATCCCATATGCACCTAAATGCTACTAATTTGTCCACTGCCAAGCAAAAACAAGCCAAAACAAAACAAAAATGTGTAAGCTCCTGCCAAAGCCCTGAGTAAATCACGGGAAATCACTCAGAAGCCTTAATTGTGTACTTCTAGAAATCAGTTTTTTTACAGTGCTATCCATTCAGTTCCAACCATTGGTTGGTGCCACAGGACTAAGGGTTGGCATACTTTGCTATGGAATGAGAACCACAGCACAGTTACAAGTCCAAGGTATCTGTCCTAACTCTGCCACAAATTGCTGAGTGTCTCTAGTTAGCCACTTCAATTTCCTGGGCCTCAGTTTCTCCCGTGGTAAAACAGAATCTATGTTTCCCAAACTTTTTCATGCCATGGCACACATAGAAACAAATAAAGCCCACTGGGGTGAACAGATAAGGTCCAAGACTCAGGACACAGCAAGAAAAACTATCTCAGGATACCTGTAGCTCATTTGTAGCATTCAGCTGGGAAGACTGATTGTTAAAATACCACTAACATTCTCAGTCTGTGCTACTTCCCAAATAATTTTTAGGAGGACTGCAAATGACTCCCTCAGCCAACTTGCCAATCACTGGACTTCTGCATAGAATCTTGTAAAATTCTGAGATCACAACTCATAAATACAAAAACAAAGACTGTCTAGAGCAGATCCCATAGACCTGCTCTAAGGTCCCATTAATGAGCTTGACTAAGTCTGTCAACCTCCTGAAGTTGTAGCCAAGATGTTATGTGTGTGCAGGTTGTTCTGGGGAGATACCCACGGCTCTCAGCAAGTTATCCAAGGGGAGCCACTTTCAGAAAGGGCAGAACTTACTGCTGTCAGAGAGGCCTTACCCGTCCTTTAAGATGCATGGCTGTGTTTTACAAATCCCAGATCAGAGCAGTGGTCTGACAATAGGAGAGTCTACTCAAACCTGAGAACACCAGCCCAGAGTTCAAGTATGTGAGACGGCTGTCCCCTTGAGAAAAGGAGCTCTTACATAGGACACAAAACACATTTTAACAAAAATAAAATTTAAATGTGCTGCTATAATTCATTAATATTATTACATTAATAATGTATCTTCAATACTTTTCAACAAAAAGAAACTTAAGACACAAATGGGAGAGAGAAAAGCTTTTTGACTTAAAAATAAAATTCTAGCTAAAGAATTCACCAACAGAGCTGGCCTCAGAGGTTTCCAGAAGCTACCTTTTCTTCTGACAGGTTGGCTTTCTTCTTTGCTGATAGCTTCAACTGAAGTCCTGTGAACTCAGTCATTCATTTATAAATGGTTGGTCACTGGAGAATCTGTTTTCTAAAATTCATAAGTAGGCCAGGAGCCCCTCGAAGAGGGCATATCCCAGTCTCTGCCCCACTCTCCTGATGCCACAGCTGCTTCTGCCTCCTTTATCCTTTGGAGGGGAACATCTGGGAGGGAAGGGGAAGGATGCTGGGGACACCCCCAAATCAGAATGGTGGGGGAATTCACCAAACCTTCACCAAACCATAAGCCGGTGACCACTCACCCATTGTGGTCCAGATTCTACTGCCCAGGGTTCATTCAAGCAACCAGAGATGGTGTCACCTGCTCTCGGGTGACCCCCTGGCATGGCCAGGTCTCATGAGCCAGACACAAACGGACATTGTCCAGAGACCAACCCAGGGAAGAAAAGACCAGCAGGGAGTAAGGGAGCAGAGTGAGGAACAGATCAGCCACGATCGTTTTCCTCCTGGGAGCAATAAGAGAAACAGCTTATTTTAATTAAACTAGCAAATCCTCCAAGAGGAATTACGATCCTCATGTTGGAGAAATAAACTGAGATGCAAAAAAATTACAAACATCTGATTAATAGGGCAGTCAATGAGCTCTTCACTTATGGGGCTGTCCGGAGATCAAGTGTCTGCTCTCCTCTCCGTACCCTTCAAGTAGGAAAGAGGAAGGAAGAAAGGAAGAAGGGAGGGACGGACTAGGTAAGAATAATGGAACAAAAAGCAAATATTATGGATGAACCTTCAGGACATTATGCTCAGTGAAATAAGCCAATCACAGAAGGACAAACACTGGATGATTCCACGCAGATGAGGTACCTTGTACTCAAAGCAGCACAGAGGTCACAGGGGCTGGGGTGCTAATGTTGAATGTGGACAGAGCTTTAGTTTAGGAAGAAGAGAAAGTGCTGGAGAGGGATGGTGGTAATGGTTGCACAACAGGTGAGCATACCTAATGCCACTGAACTGTATGTGCACTTGAAAATAGTTAAGATGACACATTTTATGTCCATTATTTTACCACAATTAAATTTGTATAAAGCAACTATTAAATAAAAAAGAGTGGTCCAACGTCAAGTCAGGGTAATAAACAAGTAGGATGATGAGCAAATGTGTCATGCTATGTCACCTTGCAACATAAATTCTTAAAGGAGAGGTGTGGGCTCCTTAGCACCTAAGAGTCCACCAGACACTGGGCACCAACCACTGCCTGCGGACGAGGGGCACAGCTTGCCCCAACCCGTCCTGCTCCGCACTCCATCCTGGGCCCACGGTCTTCCCAGCTCACCCTCCTGCCCCACCCCCACCACAGCCGCCTGGCCTGCCCGTGGGCCGACTCCTTAATAAGGGACTGTATCTAATTTCCTCAGGCTAGGATCTTGGAAAGCAGTGATGAAGGTTCACAGCTAATTTTTAGTATTAAAAAAACTGTGTGAATCATTAAATCATACATTGACGAGGGCACACTGGCTCATTAGAAGCTTACATCACTTTCCTTGGACTAGAATTATATCATCTGTGTGCTAACTGCATCTCTCACATGCTGCTCAGAATCCTGGTTGGCATAGGTGTCTGAAAAGAAAAGGAAACAAATTCTTTCGTACTTTGGTTTGACAGATACAGTCTCTCAAAGCATGGGCCCACTGGGAGGGTGACCAAAGGGCAGTGGTGGCCACACCCCAGTGTGTCCCCACTGGTCTAGGTGACCTCTAAGTCGCTTCCAGTAGCAAGGTGCTAAGACCGTGGTCGCAGCTCTTCATCGGCACTGGCGGAGTGAGAGAGACACAGACACAGCAGACGCTGCCCGAGGACCAGGCCCATCACGCTGAACAAGCAAAGACTAAGTGTGGCACCCTCGCCAGCCCTCCCCACGGCCCAGACCGCTCTCCTACCACCCCCGACAGCCACGCCTCCCGTCTCAGGCCCCGTGGGACGCGTGTCATGGGCAAACTTTCTGACATTTCAACTGCTACCTCCACAAACCCATGACCTGTTCCCGAGGGGCAGAAGTGCTGTGTCTACCCGGCGCTCAGCGAGTGCCCGCAAGCATCCGTGAGCCACCAGGTTGAGGAGGGCCGTCTGGAAAAGCCACGTCTCTCCCTAAGGAAACAGCACCGATCAAAGCAAATGAACAAACAAACAACGACAAACACAGACCCTCTCACGAGTCCATATCTACAAGCTTCGGGGGTGGACAGCCCCCGTGAAATGCATCCTTGTCCAGTGTGAGCCACCGCAGGATGACACACTCTCCATCAGTGGGTGACGAGCCCGGCACTGTCCTCCCTGCTGCCTGCCACGTGGCCACAGGGCGTGTGCCGCAGCAGCTGGATGGGAGAACATGGCGGATACCTTCTGGGTGGCATGTGGTACCTCACTTTCTTCCAAAACGTGGACTTTGCACACTGCGACTGCTTCGTGACGTCCCCGCTCCACCGGACGGCCCCGTGCTTCTGCCTGATGTACTGAATCGACTCCGGCAAGGCCGTGTAGTCCTCGATTTTCTCCAGCTCAATCAGAATGACCTTGATCCCGTCCTGGACGAGGGCGTTGTAGATGGCGATTTGTTCTTCCGACATGCTGTTTAACAGGCCAAGGCCCAGCGATTCGGGAACCAGGATGACGATCAGCCTCCTGCACAGCCTGCTGTTTACATCGATGACGTCGGCCACGGCTGGAAGCAGAGAAAGAAGATTCAGCAGAGCTCATGATTAAAAGGGCCCATGTCACAGTGCCACCGAGAATACCGAGACGGGCTCTGAGAACACGGACTTTAAATGAACACGGCTTGGTCAGAAATGGAGTAGCAAAGATTTTTAACCTTTGCTACCTCCTCTGTGACACCTTCCTGGCTTTCCCTGAAGAATTGGTCCTCTGTGGGCATGAATCACACTTTTTTGTGTGGTTCGTTGGTATGTCACTTTCCCCGGGCAACAAGTGTGTCATCATGCCTGATTCTGTATTCCCAGACTAGCCGAAGGTCTGGTGTATATTAGATGATGAACACATTTAAAAAAATAGATTTTAAAAGGATAGGAAAAATGTAGGTGGATCAAATATTGTATTAATCTTGTATTTGTGTTTTCCTCTTGTTCTTTATAGCTATTTAAGTGACCAGGATCTATACAACTAAAGTAGAAAGCAAATAGCATGCCCTGATGATTGCTTGGGGAGGGGAGGGGACAGTTCTTTAAACACCCAGCTCTGCGGGTGCTGTCAGGTCTGCAGATACCTCTTGTAGGATATAAGAATTACCTGTCACCTTCCCAAGGACAGGTCTTCTGTTTGGCCGATGTTTGTATTTCTAGTGCCTAGAACGGTGTCCAGCATGTAGAGGTTTTCAATAAATATTTATTGAATGAGTGAGTGAATGAGTTTTCCTGGTGACTAGGAAATAAAGTTTATCTCAGATTTCAACCATTTTACTGTATAGACTTCAAAGAAAGAAAAGAAAGGAGACAAGAGGGAACCGGTGTGTGGAGTGTCTAATGTGTGCTAAGCTCCACACTGGGCCCTTCTCATTTAACTCTCTCAGCTGAACCAGGGAAGCATGCTTGTCCCCATTTTACAGATGAGGCAACTGAGTTTTGGAGACGTTCATGGAACTGCCCAAAGCCACACTCCTGTAAAATGGGAAAAGCAAATACAAAACTTCCATTTTATTTAGGTAGGGGAGGAGTGAGTGGGGTTGGACTTTATATAACAAGCTTTAAACATGACCTGATTTACATATTTAAATATTCAGCTGTTAGTCTCAGTGACATGAGGGCAAATGACCACTTGTCACCTTTCAGCCTTTTGACCAAGACGACATCCCTGGCTACCTGTTCATGTGAATGGGTTAACTACATGCTTACTCCAAAGTGAGACTCACATTACTGTAACCAGGAATCCCAGGACTGTGGTGCAGGAATGAGCCTTGTGAGGGCAGAGGACTCGGGCCTAACCTTCCTGTGGTTCTCTGGGGAAGGTGAGCAGAGTCGCTGCCATGAGTACAGCAAAGGAAGAGAGAGGGTGCTCGCCTTTTTTTATTTGTTGTTTTTACACCTCTCTTAAAACACACCTTGTCCAGGAAATTCATCCCTTCCAAATATAAATAACTTATATCCGCACTGCCTCTCCAGCACCTCGGGCAGGATTTTCAGCACCAGTGTGTCCACGGTGTGGCTCTGGCTTTCTTGGTGAGGCTTGGGGTATAAGACATACGCATCATACAGCTTCCCATCTGCAAAGGAAATGGGACAAGCTTATGGAATGATTCCTACCACGTTCTCTCATGTTAACGCAGTGAAAACCTGAGTTGCTACCATGACATCCTTTGGCTTAGGTTCAAGGACTTTAGAGTGCTCAGTTGGCTGACTAGGCACTGACACGCTGCAACACCTCATTTCCACAAGTTGGCCTGCGGAGGAGGTGGTCTTATTCCCCAGTTGAGACTAGAAAGTTTGCATCATTTCTGCAAATCCTAATTCCACCCCAAGTCTTTTTATTCTATGTCCATCACTCCCTGTGACGCGGCTGGAAACAAGAATTAAAAGCAGGAGACTCTACCCACGTTACCCTCAGGGGGTCCTGGGCAAAAGAGGACTGTTCTAACTGCACCAGGCGAAATGGGTGAATTCCTCTTCATTTAGATCCATCAGTGAGTTCTGTCACTGCAATTTTGTAGACTTGCGTTGCAGAGAGAAAGAGCATCTGAGCAGAGTCTAGGAATCTGTCATGCCATGCTGAGAAGTGAAACCCAACAGTATGTGTCATCCTTGTCAGAATGAGCAAGAATTTACTGAGCAACCACAACAACAGTCCCTGTGCTGGCCAGTGCAAAGAGGAATGAGACACAAGATCTCACTGAGCAGATCGTTTGTATACATAGAAGTAAAACTCAAGGCTCCATGAGATGACGATAGCGAATGGAACAGAAAAGACAGCAAGAAAAGAAAATTCCCCATAATCTGGAGTTCTTAGAAAAAAGTCACAAAGGACCTGGGACAGCTCCTGGATCTTAAATAGTGAGGAAGGTTTAGAAAACAGTGAGGGTCTAGGAGTGGAGGGTAAGTAGGCAACAGGGGAACAGCCTAAGGGAATGGAAGAGGAATATTTAGGCCCTGCTCAAGGGTCCTGTGAATGCATAAGGAACTTCAGCAGGGCAAGAGGGTTTAAGTGGGAGAAGAGGTAACTGTGGTAAACCCATTAGAAAATGTGCTTTTGAGCTGCTTGGAAACTCAAAGCCAATCAAATCAGTCCCAGAGAGAGGAGCTGTTCTCTATTCCCTCTTCCTGGTAGTTCATTCGATGAACAGACTTGGAGAAAAGGGCATTTCTAAGATTAACAAAAGAAGGCAAAACTCTTGTGTTCTTCTAGTTTTTGTCTAAATAACAGAAGTTAAAATGTGTGCAGAACTTTAACAGTTTACACACGGCCTTCTCTCATTCCATCAATTCTCACACCAATCGCTGCCAACCTTCAGGCCTCTGCTCACCATTCTTGGCCATCCTGCAGAGAATGGTAATACGCACACATGCACACACATGTACCTGCATGCAACTGCACACACGCATGCACACATGTGCAGTCATACACGTACACACACATATGCGTGCACACCAGTTCACGCATGTGCTCGCATGCACAGTCATACGCATGTGCATGCCCCTGTCATGAAGGGAAGCTGTGTGACAGTGGGGACTTGGCCTCCTGCTCTACCCTCAGCCCCTGGAGCAGGCCCTGGTGAGGAAGAGGTCTCAGTCGGCACCGGCCAAACGCCTGAACGCAGCTGGATTTTACAGAGGCTCAAAAAGGTTCTATCTATGCTGGGGACAAGTCAGATTCAGCTTTTCAATGAAGTGGGGTCATCAGGCAAGTACAAAGAGGGTAATTAATTTGTGTCTGGAGTTGGCAAAAACCCACCCAGCTAAAACTCCTGTGGAATCTTAAAGGTCACTAGTCTGGGCCACCACTCAAATAAGTTGATATTTTTTCTGTATAAAATGTAATGTCACACATTTGACTTTTCAAAGCCAGAGAATTTTTTTTTCTATATATAAAAAAGGAAATAAAAGAAACGTTTCATAAAGTCCTTAAGTTTCTGAACTTTTGGAGAAGGAATTAAATTTTCTCATTTAAAAATTTGATCATTTTTATCCTTTTGTTCTGATGAAGGGCTGGTTGAGTTCATGCTCCGTTTACCACAGAGCAGCCTCTCGGGTACATACGACATTTGTGGTCTCCGACCTACAGCCGACATTCCGGTTTATCACCACCTTGTCCCAGGTCCTGTCCACTAGTAACTCTCTTCTGTCAATCTGTTTCTCTTTTTTCCCCACTGCCTCTGATCATAAAACAAACAAACAAGCAAACAAACCACTTTTGCTAAGTGTATTCTCTTTTGCTAAAGTTCCATGTTCCCTATTTCTAAGCAAAGTGTCTGAGGCTACAGGTACTTGCCGCTGCCCAAACTCAGGAACAGAAGAGATCTGGCAGTGAGAAAGCCTTTTAAAAACTTAAATATAAAAATGCCCCCAATTTTTTTTAAATATTTTTTTCTTTCTTTCTGACTAAGCTTTTGAATAGAAACAGGACTTGCTGACTTGTTCTCAAAGTGCGATGGGTTTCCATCACTTTCAAATGACTAATTCATAATTTACTGACCAATAATGGCCAAAGATCACATTGTAGTCATTTTGCCTTTTGCATCAACACTCTGATTTTGAAGGGCCTTGTCAGGCAACAGCACCCTGGCATTTCCTGCCTTTTCCTCTCACAACCGACTGTGAGGGACATGATGGTACCGTCAGATGGTGAGTAAGGAAGCTGAGGCCCACACGGCTGCATGAGCTCTCCGAAGTCCCCCAGCTAGTAGGTGCACAGCCCAGATCCGAAGCCAGGTTCACCGTCCCCTCCCTCTGGCATGGCTAAAAGGAGAAATGGGAGCAGGAAACTTCACAAAGCTTATCCCCATTAGTCTTACGCAACTGCGTCAGATTGAATTTTCCAAAAATAGACCCAGCAATATTTCCAGTCCCATATGTGCTTTCAGAACTTTGCCACACCCCTACAAAGGGGTGGAATTTATTTCCATTCCCTTAAAATTGTATGCCCTTATTGGCTGTTGGCAAAAAAATGCAAAAGCTCATTTGTATAAAGAGTTATGAAATGTTGCCTAAAGATTATTCAATTCCCTACTTTCTCTCAATATGGTATCACTGAATTTTAGGCCTGATGAAACCAGACCAGTGGAAAACAAGACAGATTTAATCTGGCCTTCACGAAAATGCTTTTACTGAATTGCGTAAGGTTTACTGGTTTTAGCCCCAACATGCATAGAAGACATTAGAAGAAAAGTCACATAGAACATGCTGTTACATTTAATGGGAATGTCATTACAGACAAGGTTCCTTATACCAAATCCTTTAAAAATGAGGACTCCCTACAAAAACAAACAAACAAAAATAATCTCCCTTTGGAAATTAGTACCAGAAAAAGTCGTGTTTTTCGTGAGCAATTGAAAGGTTTTTGGGAACAGCACACAGTAAATCTTGGAGTCGCCTTTGCTTTAGCTTTGAAGGCAAATTCACTTTTAAAAATTGTGCAAGGCTTGTTGCTAACTCTATCCTGACTTGTCTTCTACCTTTGATTTCCCTTTGTTTGCTGTGCCTGTTGTTTTGCTTTGTTTTATCCATTCTGTCCTATATGTACATTTTCCACAGACCTGTTTGGAATAAGGTGAGGCATATACAAATCTCTCTTACACATCTGTAAACTGGCCTTTCCATTCTTGTACACGCATGCACACCTGAGAGGAGAATTTGAAAAGCACCTATGATTTGCTAGAGAATATCTAGAACTTGCGACTTCAGCCTTTCAACAGCTCTTACTAAAATGTGAGTCACACACACCTAACTGTTAATTGTGTTATAAAGCTTAACTAGCTTTGTTGGGGTGAGCAGCTTATAAGAAGGATGTAATTGCTCTCCCTTCCTCATTTGTATTTGTCATCTGTTGCTTGGATGTGACCAGATAGCCCAGAAGACATCCTCAAGGGACAGGATCTGGGACTAATCTCAGAGTCTCATCACTAGCTCACTGTTACAGCCAACACCCAAGAGACATTACAGCATAGTTCTCGTAGATGGAGCTGCGGAGAATTTAATCACAAAGTGCACACATACTTTTCTGAATTAAAAAACAAATAATAAGAATAAGGAAAAAGAGGACCACTGGCTGCCTGTCAGCCCCGATCTCCAATACTCAGCCCACTGCTGCAGAATTTGGGCGGCAGCCCAGTCCCAGCAGAGGGCGGGGCTCCCCTTCTCCGGTGAGTCACTATTCCTTTTTTCTCTTCTTACCCAACTCGACCCCACTGGCAGCTTCACCACGCACTCGGCTCAACAATGATAAGTCACAGCCGTAGTCACACTCCTGGGAGTTGCAGTGACTCAGGAAGAGAGACAGACCACAGGGCCAGAGTTTCCGGGAAGACCACGGACAGCGACGCAGGCCTCTGTTAGTCAAAAATCAGAAAGCAGCCGAACTACTCACATCTGTGTCAGAAAAAATAAGTGGTGGTGGACTGAGTTGCCTCCTTCTCAAAGATGCGGGCAGGATTGCAGTCACAGGTGGGCATAGGCAGGGCCAGCCTCTGCAGGGACGGCATGCCCTACCAGGCTAGGTGCAGTCCTTCAGGTTGCGCTGGACATGCAAGGCCCAAACGAATTTTACTGTTAAAAAGGAGTACATTGCTTTCTGTGTTGCTCAAAGGTTGATAGTTTTGAATTCTGAAATTTAATTTGGAATAAAGTCTATGTTAGGACATCTATGTTTTATCAAACATGTGGACAAGAATTTGTGCCATTTATGCTATGTGCAAAGCAGGTGCTTCATGTCAACGACCTCTTCTGTGCGTTAGTGACTCATACAGCTTGCCCGGACACCTCGTCCCCCACTTTCCCACTCGTATCGCTGCACGTCTCTGGACTTGAAAGGCATAAATGTGTGCATCTCCCTGCATGTCAGCTGCACAGGCTTCTTTAGGCTTTATATTAATGTTCCCATCTAATTAGGGGACACCAAAGCAGAGTGTATTACTTTTTTCAAGGCCATAATAGAACAAATTCATTCTGAAATAAAAAAGAAAGTAGCACAAAAAGTTACAACCACCGTGGTGGGAAATGCCTGTGCTCAGAGTTTCAGGCTCACACTGAGGCACTTCTGTGTCAAACAGCATTGGCAGGACATGGGCACCACTAAGACTAAGACTCCAGAGCACAGCGGTCGGGGGTGGCTTGTTTTGATCTCCAGACAAGCAACGCACACCCCTGTGTCCCAGACCCCTGCTGAATGTGCCCCTGTACTTCAGCTCAGTTACTCCTATGGCAGTCTCAGAGAAGCAGGGTTTGATCATTTCCCTCCCTTCCTTCCTTCCTTCCTTTCTTCCTTCCTTCTTCCCTCTATTCCTTTTTCAAGCTGAGAAAGAAAAGAAGGTTAAATGTGAGGGCTATCTGGAAGGTGTCCAGCCATTGTTAATATAATGAGAACATATTACATGGCTGGATACTTTCCAGAAAGCCTTCGTATCTATCTAAATTTACACAGGGAGTAGTGGAGAACTCACATTTGAACCTGAGTCCATCTCGCTCCAAATCTGAGAGTGAGAGACTTAAATCCCTTCAGGCACCAAGAACAGGGCCTACAAAGAGCCACCACCGCAGGCTGCTCATCACTCTCCGTGACATACGCTCTAGGCAGGCACCGCTGTGCTGCGGAACGCCGTGGGCCGGGAGCACTCCGCTCTTGGAGAAATTTCCTCCAGTGGATGAAGGTGCACGAGAGAACCTTTGTCCCACGGTCGCAGTAGGGCCCAGAAGAAGATCTCCTCCTGCTGCCGCACAAATGTGGACTGGGGCCCTAAGAACCTACAAGCTTTATTTGTCGGGATAATGCTGGCGATCACGGACAGATCCTTTCTCTGAAGCATGGGAAGTCCCAGGGAGATTCCTTCCTCTAAATTTGCCAACAAACATATTTAAAATGGTTGTATGGATAACAGGATACCAACTTTGAGGCATTCTTTGGTGACATTCTTTGGTGACACACTTACCTTCCATGGTCCCAGGAGAACAGAAGGCACTTCTATACCAAAGTACAACATCAATCTTGAAAACGTTGTAGAGCCACATGACAGACACAGCCACAGCAGTCAAGGCGACAAGCCCACCTATCAAGTAAGCTCGAAAATCTGGAGCTGCCAACGACACATAAAAATAAAATAATAATGATGGTACCAAGAGTCAATTGCTCACACAGATCACATTGTACATGACCAGGGCACATGCATTAGATGTCGGTGAGGGCACTGCTGAACTATCTCTTTAAAGTTAAATGGTAAGCATGAGAGTAGAATAATTTGATCTGGACCGTAATGTTAGGAAACAAATGGGCTCTGGCAAACCTGTGAGAGGAACACTCTGCAGAGCCCCGGTTACCGACGGTAGATGCGGCATGGACCCCCCGGGCTGCTTTCAAAACACACACGTCCAGGTTCTACTGAGTCAGCACAAGACCGTCCAGAGGCGAAGCCCAAGTATGTTTATTTGGATCAGTCGCCAGGCGGTTCTGTTGCACATTCTTGATTACAATACTACTATAACCGCTCCCCTGCTTACTCCAAACTGAGCAGGACTCCTGTCGTAAATAAAGAGCCACCAGTTGTCTCCCTGGAAGCCACCGCTGCCAGCACTGGCCGAGAGACAACCCTCACCCAACCCTCTCTGTGCCGCCAGCTCCCCAGGTGCCTGTCGGAGACATGCAGCCTCCGAAAGGGTGTTCACACCCTCCTCCGCCTCGTGAGCCCTGCAGAGCAATGACGAGCCCCAGTGGTGGGCAGGAGCTGACAAGGAGCAGAACCAGTTCCTCTGGAACCCCAAGTCCCTGAAAACGTGCTCCTTCATGTCCCAGAAGAGGAACAGCACAGCTTGCTGCCTCACCACAGCCCACACCTGTGCTGCCCGAGAAGGAGAGGATTAGAAAAGAGGAAGGGGGAGAGAGGAAGAGAAATCCTCCTCATTCTCAGAACCCACCTCAGCCACCACTTCCTCCGTCGGCCCTCCCTGCTGCCCCAGGCCTCAGTAGATGGCGAGTGGACAGAAGGAGAGGAAGAGCAGGTTCTTTTCCCTGAAACCCCTGGAAATTTTTATGGCACATAATAGTTGTACATATTTATGGGACACATGATATTTCGATACAAGCATATAATGTGTAATGATCAAATCAGGGTAATTGGGGTATCCATCACCCCAAGCATTTATCATTTCTTTGTGTTGGGGACATTCCAAATCTACTCCTCTAGTTATTTTGAAATACACAATAAATTATTGTTAACTATAGTC
>CAUYSK010111586.1:0-14182 GCA_963575035.1 Avahi laniger
TCTGCCTTACTGGGGATCAGACTGCAATGTGGGGATGGTTTTATGTCTGAGTTCTCTGATTTCACTTTGACATTTCTTCTGGAATGCTTGCAATTCAATGCACAGACATTCTTATATATTTCTCATAGAAGTGGGAAATGACACAACAGTCTAGGGGGAGAATTTAATAATATCTAACAAAACTAAGAAGAACCAAATCAACTTCTAAGAATTTAACAATATGAATAGAAGATTATTCCTGTAACGACATTAATACAAAAACATACATACACACACACACACACACACACAAACACAAATAGGCTTGTTACTGCAACATTTTAAGTATTAAATAATAATGAAATATTGGAAGGGACCTAAATGCCCCCAAAATGATGATATATTAAATAAAATATTCTTCACTCATATAATGAAGTACTATGCACCTAAAAAGGCAAATATGGTAGAATTCTATTTTGATATAAGGCTTAAAATTAACAATACGTACTGCCTTAATATTTGATGAAATTGAGAGGACTTTAGATGACACAAACCGAAGTCGTGCTACCCACTCTGCTTTCTGAAGATAAAAGGTCTTCTAGCCAAACAACCCTCCTTATCAAAGGGAACAGGCACAGTTCCTGCTTATTCATGGATAGCAGGTTTCAGATCTTTGCCAGCTTACGGTATAATTCAAATAAGTCATTCACATCCTTCTATGGGAACCAGAGAGGACCCCAATTTCTTCATAGTGGAAAATCTGCTTCCTACATCTGCTGGTTGTTCACTGGGTTCCACAGTAGGACTCCCATATGGCCCTGTGTGCTGTGCTGTGTCCTTCTCCCCACAGGCTGTGAGTACATGTGTCTAAAACATTTAGTCAATCTTATTTGTCCATTGTCAGATATTGTGCATTTCGCTTTCCCATTGCCTTTTCATGAGGAGAGTTATGCCAGGGTATCTTCTATTCAAACACTTTGTTTGAGTCACCACTAATGTTTCCGTTTTTCCTGTCCAGAACATAGGGTATTGATAAGAAAGAAAGATCCGGTAACCTCTATTTATAGAGTGGAAGACTATCCTTCCAAAATCACCTCTTCTAACATCTTCAAAATTGAATTCTTGGCTGAATAGATGCTATAGGCATTGATTCAATAGGGTTCTGGGTCTTGAGGGATACTGTAAAATCACCCCCATCTTCTCCCAAGTTTGAAATCATTCAGAGAAAAAATTAGGAGCCAATTACATAAGCTACAAAATATCAGCTTTATGACTTACAAGTCTAAATTGAAAAAGCATACAGTTGAATTGAGACACAGGCAGAATTGGACATCACTGGGCCTTCCTCAAAGGGAGAGGCCTGTTCAGCTTTGCAGAGGAAGAAAAATTTGTGTATGTCAAGGATCAGCCACTCTATTTTGCAAAAAAGAAAGCAGCTGAATTGCACCCACTTCATCACTTCTTCAAATTTAGTCCTTCCATTAGAGTGGAAGCAGAAGGTAGGAAATATTTCTCCCTTCTTTCTATTTTCCTGAGAAATGGATATTCCTTTCCTCAATGGGAACAGGACTGAATAAAAGCATTTTTTTTACTAATGTGGTGTTTCTTAAATTGAAAGGAATGTGAGCATGAAAATAGATTCTTCTCATCCTCCTTTACCCACTCAAGGAACACAGCTTGGCAAAGTACTTGAATTCATTGTATTTGCTTGGCTTTGTTTTAGTATTCAATACCAGAATAAATATTAACAAGCAATCTTCTAATCAAGCAACTATCAATGAGTTCAAGTAATCCTTTGAAGAAAGTTGTGATTTGTTTAATCACTTTGTATATCTCTTGATGAGAAAGTAGGTAGATGTCGTTAATTCTGCCTACTATGTTTGGCAATGAAGCTGTTAAGCCTTGTTAATTAGAAAACTATAGTGAGTGTTATTTTGTTAAGAAAAACTCAAATGGTTAATAATAGTTTATAGCATTTTGCAATACCCATAATGGTGGCAATCAGCATCACTCCTGAAATCTGATATTTTTCAGGGACTGACAATGTTATATAATTTGCTGCTACACAATTTTTTGTTACACCTTTTCCAATGAGCATATGTAAACCTGATTTAAGTTCTCTAAACCACACAAAATGAGCCGTTTAAGGTAGTGTGAATTATAAAAACGTTAAATAGACTTTGGTAAAAAGATCCTGTTTGAGACCTATTCAAAATTACTTTATTGTTCGGTCAATTGTGCATGTGTAGAAGATTCAGGTAATTGAATCTTTATATTAATTTTGGATTTGAGAAGGAAGATCAGGAATAGAGACCAAAAAAGGAGTAACCAAAGAATAAAGTACAACTAAAATCTTTAGAAAAGTTTAAAGATCAAGTTAGAAAAACTCTGTTATGTTCTCCTGATTTGAACCTTCATTCCATCTCTTTCATCTTATTTAAAAGTATAATATCTTAATGTTAATAGTATTTCATTGTATTCTTTTTATAACTCAAACAGACTAAGTCATTTGAGTTCAGGAAATGTATTATACTCTTGCTGGTTTTCCCACCCGCAAGTGAGTACAAAGTTTTTTTTTTTTTTCCTTAAAATGAATTCAATAGGTATTTGTTGAAATAATTAAAGAAAATGTCACCCTAAATAATTTTCTTTAGCTAAGATAAATATTCTCAGCTTTTCTCGACCAGATCATCTTTGTCCTCTGTTGAAGTCACAAATGGCAAACCCAAGCCTAGCTAGGTTTAATCATGAATATGCATTGTTAGTACATAGAGTGAAAAAGAAGATTGAATGTCACGAAAAAAATAATTCTCACTGCAAATGAAAATTTTTAAAAACTATGAAGATTTGATACCTCCTAATTGTAAATATATTACATTATTGTCAAATTTATAATAAACACACAAAAAAAGAGACCTCTGTTGGAAACTGGCTTAGGGATCCTAGACTGGCACTGACCTATAAAACTTTCTGTGATAATAGAAAAGTCTTATATCTCTGCTGTTCCATATGGTAGCCTCTAGCCATATGTGGTTATTTAACACTTGAAATGTGGCCTATGTGACACAGAAACTGAATTTTAAATGTTTTATTTTAATGAATCTAGACATAATAACCATGTGTGTCAGTAGCTACACATCAGACAAGGCAGGGAGAACTTTTTGCAAATCGAACTCCAGACTCTGTTACCTTTCCTCTCTGAAACTTTGGGGGACAAACTTTGTGCCATTTATGACTCTGAAGCAATAGAAAGAAAATAAAATTTAAAGATTTGGCATTGAGAGTCTCTTGAACATATCATAAACTGGGACTTATAACAATAGGTGGGCATTAATTGAAGATGCTATCTATGTGCTAGGCCTTGATAAAAGGGGTTTTATAAGCTCTATCTTATTTATGTCTTGTAACAACTCTTTGAAATTAGTAATATTATTATACCCACTTTATTGATGGAGAAAATGAGGCACAGAGAATGTAAGTAACTTGCCCAGGGCCACCCAACTGGTAAGTGTCGGAGCCCGGATACACTGCATGCAAGTATACCGTCTGGCTTCAGAATAGAGCCTCCAGGTTCAGCTTTCATTGTTCCTGAAGCACATACCATAATTTCCCAAACCTAAGATACTGTTGATTTAATGTTCTCCATTATTTTATCCACCTCTAAGGAATAAAAATATTCCTTAACTGACAGATCATTAATTATAAAATACAAAATGTTATGATGTGAAAAACTGTGTGACTTAGGACAGATGAAGTATTTTAGTATTTCTGATAAGACTTTCTAGTTAAAAGTAATACTCTACTTGTGAGTAAAGTACACAAATTTGGGCTTATTTGTGGCTCTTAAATACATAATAGGAAAAGCATACTAATATGGCCTGGAAGTCAGAGACTAGAACATATGTACTAAGATTGGATTTTAGCAATACTCTTTCAGAGGCTGCTCCTCTTACAGAAAATAAATACAGGAGGAGATTCATTGAATGTTGATGTTTATCAACCCTGATTATTCACTGTTTAATCCATGACCAAACTCTCCGTACTTAGTAAAGGCAAAATGCTGATGCCTCAACTCGGTTTGCAGAGATAAAACATAACTACGTTAAATCTTGATTTTGAGAGGACAGCATTCTAATCTACTTCTGCCTTATGCTTGACTTGCCAAAAGCAGGGAGTGCAGTGACCATTAAGCATGTTCGGGCAGCGGTGAGGAATCCAGTGGGACTGCTAGAACATACAATAGATTTGTTTATAAGGGGAAGCTGCTGGAAAAGGATCTTCAATTTAGTACACCATCACAATGTCTTCTTGATACCTAAATGCTTAGATGCTTTACCTGGAAAGCATTGCTTTTTACCCCAGAATGATGTGTTACGTATCATAAGCACCAATCGGTCTTTACAGCATCTATACTATAGCAACTGTGTGATCGCATTGTAATGATGTATTTTGAAGTCTTTCTTTTATACAATGCATTTTCAGTGTTGATGGTTGTGTGTTTTCATCTTTAGTGACCAGAAAACTACTGGAACATATCAGAAAATCATTTTTACTGAATTAAAAAAAGAGCTATCTAATCATAGGTACTTAATGACTAAAGTAGTATCCCCTTCCTAGGCTTTGGTACAGCAGCTATATGTGGAAATGTGAGTATCACAAGAATATCCTAATGTACATTTCATATCAGGTACTGAAGCTAGAAGCATGCTTTCCCTGTGGAAGAGGACTGCTGCTCATCCAATTCTTTTGACATGTGTTTAATTTGAACCCTTTCCAAATATTATAACAGACATTATATTTTGAAAACTAAATGGAAACCCATGATCTAATAAAGATTGTTTAATTCTATGGTTCTAAAGAAAATAAGGCTATTTATAACTTTCTTTTCTTTTTTTTTTTATTATTCCAAGGTATAGTGAGGATACAAGGCAAAGAGAAAAATTATCATAAGTTCTCTTAGGTGTGTACAGCATTGTCCAAATATATTTAAAATTCCAGAAGATCTCTAAATCTTACTGCCACAGCTAACTTGATACAGCGGGCATATGTTGTCTGGTCTGGCTAGAACCCATTCTCCCTTCTAGTACTATAGGCTTCTGGTGGGGTTGCTGAATTGTTAGGATATAGGTTTAGAGCTGCTTGGAGATTTTTGGCTCCCATGTGGGGAAAATCGACATGAGAATGAGATCATCACAGAAGAAAGTAGAATAGAGAAAAGTGGAAAAAGAGTTCTGATACCCTCATTTGAACACCTATATCTAAAATTAAATAAATTTTTCAACTACATAAAACAATGATTTTCCCATTTTCTAAGCTAAAATAAATATTAGGTAAATAACTTGTTGAATTGGTATGCAGCCCTTTCAATGATGGAGCATCGAAACAAAATACTTGGTGCCTCCCTACAAGTCCCACTCAGTGACTATTATATGCATGCCAGACATTTTCTCATCCAAAATATGGAAGATTTTATTTATTGATCCCAATATTGAACTATTTAACTTCTCTCAGTTACTACTCAGCACTCAGTTATTACCCATAAAAGTAGTATCCTCTTGCCAGGCTTTGGTACAGCAGCTACATGTAGAAATGTGAGTATCACAAGAATATTCTAATGTACATTTCATATCAGGTACTGAAGCTAGAAGCATGCTTTCCCTGTAGAAGAGGACTGCTGCTCATCCAATTCTTTTGACATGTATTTAATTTGAACCCTTTCCAAATATTATAACAGACATTATATTTTGAAAACTAAATAGGAACCCATGATCTAATAAAGATTGTTTAATTCTATGGTTCTAAAGAAAATAAGGCTATTTATAATTTTCTTTTCTTTATTTTTTATTATTCCAAGGTATAGTGGGGGTACAAACATTCTAGCTACACTTTATGTCTTTGCCTCACCCAAATGCAGGTTAAAGGCGTGCCCTTCCCTCCCTTTATTTATAACTATTTAACCTACTAATTAGCCAATTAGGAGATAAGCGTGCACTGGAAATGAGGGCAGAACAGAACAAAAATTTGAATTCCAGTCCAATCTTGAGTTTACCATCTACAAAACCAGTCATGTTGGGTCATTTGTTCAATCCTTTTGAACCATGACTTTTTAAGAATAAACACATAGGATTAGATTATGTCCAAGATGTTTTTCAATCTCATATAATCATAATATATGGAATGGTATCCTGAAGAGTTCCTCTGTGAGAATTCTTTGATTCTGAAGAGAATTATACTTAAATTGGGCCTGGGAAGCAGCCATGAAGTAATAAAACTCACATCTCACTTTATTCAGTGAGTCTTCGCTCTGACTAATGTATTCCATTTACTTAATGAGATGTATTTCCCCAAGCCTGGTTTAGGAATTGAACTAAATAATACTGGAAATAGGATTCAGAAAAAGCTCTACGTGTAACTTACCTCTGAAATGTTCTATTCCTAATATAAATACATTTTATCTCTTAAAAACTCAGAATAATACCTAACTTAATTGAAAACTACATAGCAGGGACTGTGCTGAGTGCATTATATGAATCATCTAATTTAACCCTCATTCTAATTTATGATAAACATAGAGCAAGTTAGTGACTGATCAGGATTCGACATTTTGCCTATTTTCCCCAAACTTAAACTTAAGTTTCCAAATCAAGATTAGACTCTATTAAAATATTTTCCTTATTCTCATAATTTATGTAGTTTAAAAATAACTTTTTTCATTTTATGTATAACTTCAGAGAAAACCACAGAATTGGAAAACTTACAATTTCAAATAATTTATAATTGTTGTAGCAGAATTTTATTTCTCCTTTTGGAGTGCTATGCACTAGTTTTTCTATTTTATAATGTTATCATTGTTTCACTCAGGATGTGATAGATCATGCCATGTTAACAAATACCCTCAAAAATCCAGTGTCACACAGCAAAGGTTGTTCTCTCACGTAAAGTCCATTGTAAGTTTGAGCAGCTCTCCGCGGTACGTTATCTTCATGTGGGCAAGGCTGGAGACACCACGTCCTTCAGCAGCAACATCTCAGTCATGTGGTCCCCTTGGTCATTGCAGTGGAAGAAAATGAACCACTAGTAACTAAATTCTTCAGTCTAGAAATAAGAAGCATCACTTTTGCTTAAAAACTCACTGGACACAACTGCAAAAGGGGCTCTTTGTTTAGAAACAGAATTTTCCATGTGTCTGGAGAAGTAGAAACTGGATATGGGAGCGCCAACAAAATCTTCCACGATCATCTTCATCACATGATTTCCAAAGTCGCTGTGTATTTCTGTCATCAGGTGAGCAGAAGGTAAAGGAATAAGAAGGATCATACAGAAGAAATTTATTTGCCCCAGACTTAGAAGTGGCACTTCAGCTGGAATTCAGTCAGAGCTGCCTTCAAGGGAAGCCAGGAAATGTAATCTAAGTGTGCAGCCAATGAGAAAGAGAAATGGGCTTGGTGATAGCTGCCTTCTCTGTTCCATGGTCTTTGCCAGAATTGTTCCTCTTCTGGATGTATTCTCCACCCACATCCTAATGCTAGTGCTTTCTTCTCAATATGTCAGGGTAGCTCAGATCTCTCCCTAAAATTCCAATTTAGAAATAAAATTGGATGTTTTAAGGTCATATCCAAAATGAAATACTTGATTATCCTCCGCACACCAAGGTACTCTACTCACGGCCCAGATCATTAACAGCAATTGCCTTCTTCCACCTGATCAGGCAAAAAAAAAAAAAAAAAAAAAAAAGTAAAGTCTTTCTTTGTTTCTTTCTTTTTTTTCACATACGACTCATCACTTACACTGCTGGCCCCTGATCAAAGTCACCATCATCACTCACCTAGATGATCACAAGAATTTCCTACCTTGTCAACCTGTTTTTATTCTTGCTCCTACTTTAATGCTCATCACTAATGCTGGAATAATTAATTGTTGTGAAGGATGAATTGTATTTTGCTACATTATCTTTTCAGACCTAGGCTGGTGACATTCCTTTCATGAATGAAAACATGCCCCTCAGGCAATAAAGCTATCTGCTGTTTTGGAAGGGAATAATTAAAATGTGCTCACCCACAGTCAAGATCTGTAGAATCAACTGAATTTCTCTTTATTTGCTCTGTGAAGTTCCATGTGACCAACTTTTACTCCCCACAATTGACAGTGATTAGGTAGAACAAGAAATTTTTCTTTCCCTTTTGTGACATTGCAAATTAGCTTTTTTCTATTATCTGGCATGAATATTATAAATTATAAGGCATGTAATGATTCTTAAAACATGGAGCAAGCCATAATATCTGAGTGACGCCTCCTGCTTTTGTTCCCACCTTTATTATAATTTATATAAGTCATATATTGAGAACAAAACAGCCCAAGTCTGAAAGTACTATGTGCTATTAGTGGCAACTTATGAAGTTCACTTTATGTCTTCCATGTGGAAGTAGAACATCGCAGAGAAAGTGGCTATAGCCTCTCTGTTTTAGGACAAGTTCTTCTCCCATAGAAGTTGTATTCTCACACACACACACACACACACACACACACACACACACACATAAAATATTCCTCCTTCTGTTATACATGTGTGTCTCCAATAATGTTTAATTACATGTTATTGTTAATTTTTAATTTTTCCTGTGATGCGTGTTATATATTATTTCAATATCTGTGGATATTATTTTACCATTTTCCTTAGAAATGATTCTAGCCATGTAGTCACACATTTTGTGTGTGTGTGTCTTTTGCTATATTTTTGCCTTTTCAATGTACTTTTTCCCCTTTTTTAAATTTATCAAAGTTGTTTCAAAGATCCTAAGTCTCTATGACAATGGTGGAGAGATCAAATACAATTCTTTGCAAATATCAAATGTTTATGTTTAATTTTTTAAAATTTTAAAGTTGCCAACACATTTTTGTATTTGCCAATTTTATTTTGTATTTGCTACCTCATATGGAGTGTGATTGATTTTTTTCCACTTATTGTGTATGTTTTCATTTTTCTCTTTAAAAATCAAAATAAATATTGTATGTGATTTTTAAAACCATATAGTGTGTGAAGGGGTATAACAAACACTGTTATTTAACTTTCCCCAATCTGGAAGATAGGTTAGGAAAATGTCAATTTAGATCATCATATTCTTGAGGAGCCAGTAGGGAACACTTTTTCTAATTATGGAGCAATTTTCTTCTTATGTATATAGAGCTGTTTTGAAGAACATATAATTTCTGTTGGAAGATTGTGTTTCTAGCAAAGGTATTGTAGTTTAATGCTAATCATGGTTGCTTCCTAGTTTATGCAGTTATTTAACAGATATATAGAGTGTTTATCATGAGTAAAACTTAGTGTGGGGCCTACTGAAGGAGAACATGACAATTCCAACACGGAGTTTGCTGTCAATAGGTTTGTAGTCCAGAAGCGAAATCATGTAGGAATTAAAATCCATACATGAAGTCTTTCCTGATTCACCTCTTCCCACCAGCTAATCTTTTTTCAATTGTTGTCATTTTGTCTCTTTCTTTTAAAGATAAATGTTCTATATCATGTTATTATTAGTTATTTTTGCATACTCTATAAAACCAAAGAAACTTGAAAGTAGTTTGGGATTATATTTAATTATACCCAGTAAGATCTGCCACCCATTGGATATTTAATAAACATTTGTAAAATCAATGTATGATACATGCTCAAAAGATACACGTTTATTTAAGGAGATTCTGATAATGCACAACGGTATTCTGAATAAATGAGGAATCAGACTGCATTACTGATATCATTAGAAGAAGAGGGAAGACAAAATATTTTATTTCATAAAATGTTTGCATTTTTTATCCATTACATAATAGTGTTACTTTCTCCCTTCTCTCTCTCTCTATCTCCCTCTGATTTATCTTGAAAACCTCCCTTGGGATGGCTTAGTGGTCAGCTGGAGCCATCTGTTCATTCAGGCTTTTTTACTAGGCAACTCATTAAGAATAATATATGGATGTATAAAAAGGTCACATATATGGGTTTCACATTTATTATGGTCTTTAGGAAACAAACTCATGGGAATGAAGATCTAATTCAATTCAATCTAAATAATTTTGCTAATGTACTAAGGACCATATGCATTGATTAACAAATGAACAAATTTATATTTGAGCTTTTCTTTTAGGACTGATAAAGAGTTTTGATGAATGGATATGTTTTTCAATAGACTCCATGGAAAACTCTCTAGATTTTTTTTTCTATTGTTCTTCTATATTAATGATCTTAAAATAGATGCTCAATGTGAAAAGGTAGCCAAATGACCTTCCATGGCTAAACCAGCAATTTGGCTAGTTTATTGAGATTTTGTACGATCAGGGGCAGATATTACACTATTCTAACACTTAAGATCTATGGACTTATCCCAAAATCTGAGATTTTTGCAATTATTATTTGCTCTTTTAAGCAACGTATTAGCTGCTTATTAGTGAGGTTTTCTAGTATAATAATGAACATCATGAACCTTGAATTTAGACATCCCAGTCTGTGCTTCAATTTCTTATCATTTTAATAGAAATAAAAATAACTTACGGGATTATTGTGATAATTAATGTCTAAAGTTTTGAAAAACATTTAGAATAGAGTTGGGCCCACACTAATTGTTCTATCTTGTCATATTGTCATGATTGTTGTTGTTATTATACACTTATGAGTGAATTAGTTATTCACTCTCTCTATATCTCAGTTTCTTTATCTGGGTAATTGGGACTATGCAATTTACCCCAAAGCATGTTTTTAAAGTATAGATTAGTTATGGCTAGCTCAAGGGAAGGATTACACAAATTATAGCCAGTATTTCCATTGTTTTATTATTATAACTATAATATAATCATTAGTATTTTATTATACTTATATTTATTTTCTTACCAACTATGTGGACTTTTAGCAATGCTATTTAATCCATCTATGGCTTTATTTATTCATCTGGAAAATCGGGACTACAATATTGTCCTTTATTTTTTGTAAGAACAAATATAGCTTGTAGTAAGAATTCAACAATTAATGGCTATGATTATTTTCATACTGGTGCTGGTGGTGTTATTGCAGGTGATTTTGATGATTTAATGTGGAATAACTATCCATAATGTAAAACAATCTGCTTTTCAGTCAGCTCAGTGAAATTCTATCTGTCAAACAGCTAAAAGGATTCAGTGATTAAAGAAATCAGATGTGCTATCCCCCATAATCAAACAATTTTAATGTTATGCTATGCAGTATATTTTATGTGATAAATCTACATATATTTGCCCATGGACAGGATAGACATATTTTCCTTTTGTTTGCTCTAGCAATCATATGTTTCTTGTCACTATTTTCAAAACAAAATGCCAACTCCAATAAAAAAAAAACTGAAATTTGAGTTGTCATAATTGTCAGGAGATTCATATTATATTATTTAAAGATTAATAGATGTGCTGGAAAATAAGGGAAATATAACCTTCATTATCTCATGAGGAATTTGATCTGCTGGCACATAATGCATGTCTATTGCACAGATGGTTGGTTTAGTCTCCTTTAGTTGCCTGTCAAGCATAGTTTCCTTTAGCTAAGGACACTAAAGGGCTGTTTTTAAATTTTTAAGGTAGTTTAATGAAAATTTTAGATTAATTTATTCATTCGGATCAAATGTCTAATAATCAGGATTGATAATGAAGAACAAATTCAGAAGAAGAAACATTTTTTATCTTAACTTTTTGTTTGCAATTATTTTTATTGATAACCTGAGTATTTTTTTTAATATATGGGACTTGTATAGTCTTTGTTTAATATTTTCTATTCGTTGAAGAATGTACATTCAAATCGAATGTAAGGTACATTTTTCACTACAAGTGAAAATCCATAGCTTTGTAAAAAAATTAATAAAAGTTTTTGCATTGAACATACCTAATTAGAACCAGAATAAAATGAAGGAAAATTAAAAAGTAAGCTGATTTATAAAGGTTTATTTGTTGAGAAGAATTTCACAAGCAGAATTGAGGTAATTGTATTTATTATCTCTAAGTTACGGTGCTAAGAAGGACTTTAGATAAAGGCGCCCCCACCCTGCCAGGAACAGACTTAGTTTGTATTTCTTGCATCTCTCATTACATAATTATGGACAACACACACTCTCGCTTTAAATTTTCCTGCTTTGAATAATATAATACATGCTCACTATACTTAAAATGGACGAAATCTGAGCTGCATTCCAAAAGATTAATAAAAACAAGATCGAGAAGGTTTCAGAGCTGAAAAGAATATATAAGAGAGAATTACATGGTCTAAGACCCACAGGAACCACACTTTCAGTGAGAGTGGAGGGTGGCATATTATATACTGAGAACTCAGTCTAAATATGAAAGCAAAAGCCATTTCAATTCCCTCTTCTTGTGGAAGACTTTAGTAATTTCATTTTACTTTACTTCTTACGTTATATGATTTTAAATTAGGCTTGCCTCTGATCTTCCATCATCATGGTCCTGATCACTCAGCTTGTTGCCAGCAAGAGAGATCTTGTAAAGACACTGATTCTGTCATTAAACAGGTTTCCTAACTGCTCTTCATACTTTGCCCATGACCTCATATAACCATAAACATGAGCCTGGCATGCAGCTTTTGAGTGTGTGTCCTTCAACATCTGTTACTAATAAATTTGATCCTCCAACATCTTACGGGAAGTGTAAATGTCTCATTGTCCACTGGTGCAATTCTCCTTAGTATTTTCAATCTGGCTATAGCAAGAATGGATTTACGTTGCTTGTGGGGTACCATAAAAACAACTTTGGAAACTGAAGAGAATGATTTAGAATTTAAATGGAGTTTATTATTCTTTTGTTATTTTAAGGCTTCTCTGCCTTTAAATCATGCTCATATGCACCACTCATCTCCAGAAAAATTACCTTATTTTTTAAATGGGGCTGTATTGCAAGGTAGTTTGAAAATGGAGAGTCAAGAATGAAGGCTTTACTCAAGGATTCTTCCAACCATGAGACCTTGAGCTAACATCAAATCTCTCTTAGCTTTAACTGTCTGTTTTTCATGATAAGGAAGTTGAATATACAATGATTGGTGCCCTCTGGGCTCTAAGTTCTATAAGATTTAGAAGTCTCTTAGAATGTTCCTGTGCCCCAGGAAGAGCCTCAAGCACGCAGACTGCGTCTGCCCTGCCAAACAGAGCACAGATCATTGCCTAAGACTTTTGGGCCTGGAGATCGTGTGCTTGTCTGACAGCATGCACGATGAATCCTGTGGCAGTCTCAAAGCACAGGTCATAGCGCTGGCCTGCACTATCGACAGGAGATCTGTCCTGCTCTGACTCAACGAGGGGACAACTTTAATTTTAAAGAGTATTATAATGTCAATGATAAAAGAATTGAAACGTTTAACCAGTGACAGATCTTTGTTTCCTCATAAATAAGAATTACATGTGCCTATATGGCATAAGGATCACTTAAGTAATGGTGGTGAACTTTAGAAGGCAAGGAATGTAGCTGAAAGTCTTTGCTCTGTACTTATAAAAACTTCTCTCTCATCCTGATGACAAAGAGATTTCTACTGTTGGAAACTATGCTTCTTTACTTTGCATTTGCCCTGAAAAGTCTGTTCCAAAGTTCTGTTTCATATGCTGCTTCACTTCTGATAATTCCTCTTGAAGTTGCTTTACTTGGAACTGGAAATTTATGGAATTTGACAATCATGTCAAACCATTAGAACATATTAATTAACTCGTTAATTTATTCAAAAAATAGTAAAATAGTAATTCCAGGGAGAAAAAAATGGCGGAGTTAGGGTAGCCTCCCAGATCCCTGCTTCCAGAGAGTGAGACGTAGACCCCGGTCTGCTACACACAATCGGAGCGCTCTCCCACAAAAACAGTGAGGGGAATCGGTGGAGATTCAGTAGGGGACACACAAATCAGGAAAAAGAATAACAGGAGATAGGAATACAAAACCTGGAAAGTGTGGACAGACGACGATAGAGAGAGGAGCGTGCGACGGCGGCGCCAGCCTGGCCAGTAAATGCACCGGGACAAGTCCCGCACGGGACAGTCTAGCTTCCCCACTGACTTACAAGCCCTCCGAGAGGCAGGGGCTCGTGTGAAGTGGATGTAGAATTGGGCCTGGAAACGTGGGACTCAGTGGAGAGGGGACGCGAGCGGGAAGCATCTTGAACTTCCCAGAGCTCCGTGCCAGGAATATACCCCGGAGGCAGTTA
>CAUYSK010111587.1:0-14096 GCA_963575035.1 Avahi laniger
AAGTGGACAAAGGATATGAACAGAAACTTTTCAAAAGAAGACAGAATACATATTTGAAACCTGGACTGAGTGGGGGAGGGGGGGCAAGGACAACACACGTAACCTAAACATCTGTACCCTCATATTATGCTGAAATAAAAAAAAAAAAGACAGAATAATGGTCGAAAAACACATGAAAAAATGCTCAACATCTCTAACCATCAGGGAAATGGAAATTAAAACCATGATGAGATATCACTTATCTCTAGTGAGACTGGCCTTTATCAAAAAGTAATAAATAATAAATGTTGGCGTGGATGCAGAGAGATACGAAAACTCATGCACTATTGGTGGGACTGCAAACCTGTGCAATCTCTGTGGAAAGCAATATGGAGATATCTTAAAGAGATACAAGTAGAATACCATTCGATCCAGGAAGCCCATTACTGGGCATCTACCCAAAAAAGCAAATGATACTGTATAAGAAAGACACCCACACCCGAATGTTTATAGCTGCACAATTCACAATTGCAAAGATGTGGAAAGAACCCAAGTGTTCATCAATACATGAGTGGATTAATAAAATGTGATATATGTATACCATGGAGTATTATTCAGCTTTAAGAAACAATGGTGATATAGCACCTCTTGTATATTCCTGGATAGAGCTGGAATGCATTCTACTATTTGACCTTTTGAGTTGTTTCCCAGAGGTGGTAGATTTTCTACAAAACAAAGGAGCTGAAATTCCAAAGCATCCTGGGCATATTTCCTGACACCAAGGTTCACCTGCTCCCAGAATCTTCCCCCAATGCATATAGCCCCTTTACAGTTATACCACAGTCTGCCCCAAGGCATGTGGCTCCTCCTTCAAAAGTGCATGATTTCTGTTAGCTACGGAGATGAATTAGAGGCAGCTCCTCCCATTCTCCCTTAAAGACATCTTTCGTATTAAAAATTCCTTTCTTCCTTGGAAATCCTTGCTTCCTCAAGAATTAGGTCTTTGTGAGATGAGCAAGTAGACCTAGGGAAAAACCCCCTTGTGGTTTCAACAACAGATGGACAAATAATCTGATTAGATATTTCTCCAAAGAAAATATGAAAATAGCCAATAAGCACATTAAAATATCCTGACATTATTAATCATATCAACTGGATATCAAACTACAATGAGTTCCCACTCCCATCCACTAAAATGGATATAACCGAAAAGTCAGAATAACTAGTGTTGGTGAAGATATGGGGAAAGTTGAACCCTCATGCACTGCTGATAGGAATTTATAATGGTGCAAGACTGAGTGATCAAGACAGAAAATATGAACAGATCAAGAATGATTTGACTAGATTAAACCAGTAATAAAAATCTCCAACAATAAGAACCCAGGACCAAATGCCTTTCTTGGTGAATTATGCCAAATATTTAAAAAAGTATCAATGCCAAACATCAAACTTCTAAAAACTGAATAGGAAGGACCACTTCCAAATCCATTTTGTGAGGCCAGTATTACCTTTATACCAAAGTGAAAGGCACTATCAGAAAAAAAAGAAAGAAAAGAAAACTAGAGACAAACATCCAAATTGAACATAGATGAAAAAATCTTCAATAAAATACTAGGAAACCAAATTCAACAGCACATCAAAAGGATCGTACACCATGATAAAGTGGGCTATATCCCTGGGATGCAAGTAAATAAATGTGATAAACCACATAAACAAAATGATAAAAAAATGACAATCTTAATAAATATGGAAAAATCATTTTAAAAAATTCAAGAGTTTATTTTTTTAACTTTCTTCCACCAAAAGTTGAAGGATAACTATAAAACTTTTGTAGTATAATGTTTACAGTCAAAATTTGTAGTGAATTGATTCCTCAAAATGCACTACAACTCGAGTTGACTTATCTTGTTACATTCAAAACCCTACTCTGTCAAAGTAGTCCAGAGAGTGCATCCATGGTACTCCAACTGTATCTATGTACCAACAAACTATGGATACTCATTCATCTGCTGTCCAGGAAAGCTTTGGAAGCATTCCTGCCTTTCTACATGAAAAAAAAAGACATGTTTGGGAAATTTCTGTATTTAAACAAGGCATATTCATGCACTATATACCATTTCAGCACTAAGAGGTGGCCTCTTCACATTATATTTAAAAAGTGGTAAAAATTGTTTCCCATTGTGAAGTTGAACCCATTCTACATTCAATTTCTCTCAAGCACTAATAAACAAAATACTTATTTGGTGAAGAAAAGGTTAAGGCAATTTTGGGCCCTTCCACTATCACTGTGAGAATACTCTCTCAATATTTCTATGCTTCTTTATACTTAAGAGTATGTACCAGCAAAACTGGTGGAATAAGTAAACAAATATTTTTGCTAGTTTATAAAGTTGGAACTAGACAAATATGACACTTGCAAGCCCAATTACAAAGTATGTGGTCATGTTTTTCCTGAAAGTTAGATGGGCTGGCACCAGTATACATTCTAAGAAAACTCATAAGATGTTCTCCAAACTACTTCCAAGCATCAAGATAGATTTCCATAAATAAATCATGCAATCTTTCACAATTTACATAAAAAGAAAGAAATTAATGAAATAAATATTACATAGAATCTCTTAAGAATTTTCTACTCATTTACTATAAAATAACCAAGTTACACAAGGCATATATTACTTTGAAAAGAACATACACTCTACATTTGCTGATTAATAATGGAAATCACTTTAATAATTTAACATAATAAAAGAATGTATACCTGTTGCTTTTCATCATACTCTGTAGAGTATGAACAAAATTTTCAATGTATACTCTTCACATTGAAGATAAGCTTAATAGTTTTTTTTCTTTATATTGAATTATGGTGCAGTGATGCAAATCAACTCAAAACAGCTAACAGTTCACCAGCTATTCCCCAATAATTACAAGCCAAGCTCTACCTAAGGCTTCCAGAGAGTAGACAAAATGCTTCTACACTAAACATGCACAAAGTGGTGACAATGAAACTTGTAACCAGTATGCAACTTTGGAATACAAGAGTTTGTTTTTCCCCGCAGACATACACAACTTTGTTAAAACAAACAAAAACAAAAAAATCTGACCCTATTGGACTGAGGGCAACTATCAAGGCACATTCTTGGTAGAATATTGGATACTAAAATCCTACAAGTTTAGCAGGGTGGTGGCTGGCTGGTTGGTTTGTATTGATCTTAGGCAGACAGGAACTTCTTTCAAGCAAAGAGTTTCCACATCTGGATTGTAACTACTGCTTTTCAAATGAAGAGATGGAATGGTGCATGGTAGCTGCTGGTGCTGGGTTGATTTTTCCTGAAGTCCCAAACTCATAGTAGACCTAACAAAGTTTTAAGTGTTTGGTTTTTGTTCTATCTATTTCATAACTGCCTCATTGTGAATATTTTGTTCAACCATACAAAAAATTTGTTGGCTTTCTTTTTTTTGCACAAGACTGAAACTTCATAATGATAATAATAGAAATAATAATAATTAAAAAACAAACAAAAAAAGAAGAGGAAACCAAAAAAAAGGAGAGGTGGGAGCACTCCCCAGCACAGAGTTCCAGTCCAAATGCTCAGTCAGGTCTGCAATTGGCCTGGGACCTATGTCAATCTCCGCCCTGGGGTCCCCAGCAGTGGCGAGAAGGCGAGGGGCTGCCTCCAACGCCCTCAGAACAGCCTTTCCTTCCTTCCTCCTCCCTGTCGCCCTCTTGCGTCAGTCGTGGAGGCTGAGAACAGCTGAGGATGGGCAGCCGGCAGCCGGAGTCCAGGCTGGGGACTCGAGGCGCTGAGGCTGTTAGAGTTCAGGGAGCGCTCAGACAGCTGTCGCGGTTGGGCAGCAAGTCCGGGGAGCTGGAGACCACGTGGAAAATGGGCAAGTGGGACACGCTGGAAGCTGAAGAGCGGCACCGCAGGGACCAGCGTGGCCAGCGCACTGCAGTTGTGGGTCTGGGTGCCGAGCAGCGTAATGAGGGTGCTCAGCCGGAAAGGCGAAGGCGTTGTAGGCACACGAAGCAGAAGACCAGGTGGCGCACGGGGGCCAGGTGCCCCCAAGTCTTCGGTGCCCCTACCCAGTGCGGTGGAGCAGCCGCCAAGAGACTCCGCATGTGGGGCGCTGGCGGTGCAGAGGCCAGGGTGTAGGAGGGCAGCGAAGGCAGCGCGTGTAGGCCTGTGGGACATCGGTGGCTCCTCCAGGACCCTCAGGGGCTGATGATGGCACGAAGGGAGGCCAGAGAAGCTGATGTTGTGGTGCAGCTTGGGCCGAGGCCCCGCGGGAAGCCCAGGGACAGCGCATGGCGCTGGTGGAAGGTGCTCAGGTCCCCAAGGGCTCCTCCACCCCACCCCTACAGAGCAGGGCTGGGCCCCCGCCTTGTGGATGCAGTGGCAGCGCGGCGGGAGGGGCAAAGTCCGGGAGCGGCGCCTGCACCGCCTTGTACTTCGGGGGCTGCATTAGTCCGTGCAGCGGGTGGGAGCCCAGCGCGAACTGGCACTTTGGGCCATACCTGCACGTGACGCTCTCCTGTGAGGGTGGCGCAGCTCGGTCTCTCCTCGCGTGGAGTTGGTCTGGAAGCCACTGCCCCTTCTGCTGCCACTGCAGGTGCAGAAGGTGCTGGCTGCGCTCTATTCTTGCCAAAGGAGCGGTCCTGGTACTTGCTTTCCTGTTGAGTAGGGCTGTGCTGCCGCCCCCCACGGCTCCAAGGGGGCCGAAGGAGGCCGTCTTGTCCCGCGTGTTGTTCAGACTGAGGCAGACCTGGATTTCTCAATCTTGCACAAGAAATCGATGTCTTAGGGAAAAGCTGTCAGGGTGGCTAGGCTGGGCTCAAGCTAGTAACTGTCCAGGGCCATTGAGGGACTGAAAGTTTGAAGGGGGTGAGAAATGAGGACGAGGGAAGCGGGGTGGACTGGCTAGACAGTGTCCTGGGGTGCAAAGTTCAGGAAAAGTGGAGAGAAGCAAGAGCACTCCTCCTCGTGCCCCTCCCCCACCATCTGCCCAGCCTGATCCCCAACCCCGTCAGATCCCTGGGCAGCTTGGAGACTGCTGGAACCTCTACACTGTCTTATAATAAAAATTCTCAGCTAATTAATTGGAGAAGAAATGTGCCTAAACACAATCAATAAATGTCATATATGACAAGCCCTTGGTTAACGTCATATGCAATGGTGAAAAACTGAAATATGGAAATAGGAAACTCTAAGATCAGGAACAAGACAAGGGATCCACTCTCACCACTTCTATTCAACATAGTACTAGTAGTCCTTGCTAGAACAATTAGGCAGCAACAGCAACAACAAAGAATATCCAAATCTGAACGGAAGAAGTAAAATTGTGTATAGATCACATGATCTTGCATATAGAGAACCCTGAGGATTCCAGCAAAAAGTGTTAGAACCAATAAATAAATTCAGTAAAGGGATACCAAATCAACATGCAAGAGTCAGTTGTTTCTGTATAGTCACAAAAGTCTGTTTAACTATAGAAAATTAACTCAAAATGGATCAAAGACCTTAATATAATAGCTAAAACTATAAAACTCTTGGGAGATAACTAAGGGAAAAGTGTTGATGACATTGGATTTGGCAACGATTTCTTGTATATAAAAAGCAGAAGTACAGACATTAAAAGGAAAAATATTTTTAAAAATTACTTCATCAAAATTAAAACATTTTGCACATCAAAAGATATTGACAAAAAAGTATTAAATGAGCTCTCTCATAATGGGAAAATATTTGAAAATTACTTATCTAATAAGGGATTAATATCTGTAACATATTTTAAAATGCTACAACTCAATACAAAGAAAATAACCCGACTAAAAAATAGGCAAAGAGTTTGAATAGATATTCCTTCAAAGAAGATAAGCATGTGATCAATAAGCATGTAAAAAGGTGTTCGACATTACTAATCATCAAGGAAATGTAAATCAAAACCTCAATGACATATCACTTCACACGTGTTAGGATAGGTATTGAAACAAGCAAGCAAATAAACAAAAACAGAAAACAAGTGTTAGGATGTGCAGAAATTGGAACCCTCGCAGGTTCATCATGTAGCCACTGTGGAAATCAATATGGTAGTTTCTTCAAACCGCTAAACAGAATTACCATACAACCCAGCTGTTTCACTTCTGGGCATATGCATGAAAGAATTGAAAGCAGAGAATAAGGCATATTTGTTTAGTGATGCTTATAGCATCTTTATTTACAGTAGCTAAAAGATGGAAACAACCCAAATGTTCTTTAATGGATGAAGGGAGAAATAAAATGTGGTATTTACATGCAATGGAACATTATATAGTCTTAAAAAGGAATGAAATTCTGATTCATGCTACAACATGGATGAAACTAAGAGTTATTATGTTAAGTGAAATAAGGTAGACATTATATGATGTACATAGAATATTCAAATTAATAGAGATAGAAAGGTAACTGTTATGAGATTCATTTCTCTGCCAAGTGTCACCATGCCAACCACACAACTTGATCTCCTTTGAGTATGCTAATAAAGGCTCCTTATTGATCTCCGAGAATTTCTCTCAATTTCTCTAATAGAATAAGACACCAATTAACCACAAGTCCCAAGGGGATGAAATAAAGTTTTAGTATTTGCTAATTGAGAGGCTATTTAACAAGGCTCTGTGGGTGTTCAACTTTGTGAAACTCATTAAAAGTTTTCTGCCACAATCCCAGAAGCCTGATTTAATGAGCTTCTGAACACCACTCTTCCAATTAAGGCCCTTCTCTTGCATGCTTGGAGCAGGGACACACAGTTGTCAGTGATTAGTGCCTCACTAACTTTGTGAACACCCCCTTCCCATTGTTGTAAGGGAAAAATATGAATTAAACTTTTGTAGAATTTACCTAGGCTACAAAGGTAATTAGAAGTGCCCTTCAACTCCTGTTTACCAACTTTCATTAATGATCTATTCAGTAATAGAAGACTCCACAATCTTTCTTAAACATTTTGGATTGAATATAAATTAAAATATATATGTGTAAGGATATTGTAGTAAGTCCAACAAACCCAGTAGTGGTTAGGAGGAATTGTGTGACAACTTCTGAAACCTAGAAAGTTGTTGAGATGCTGTTATTTATAGTCTCACTTTGCTTCTTAAAAACTTAATATGCAAGCAGTATAAATAATAACCACTTAGGTAATCTTTTAGCCAAAGATTTTATTCATGTGTGTTATATTTCTATAATAAAAGGGTGAGAGCCATTGGACCATTTTATTTCTGATGTCCTTTTCATCTCTAATCGCCATAGTATATCACTGATATTTTTAATTTCAATAATAGGCAAGTATCACAGTGTTAAGGCATTGCAGATTCAGTGAGGGTACTGATCCAAAGGACTCAGAAGCTCAGATTCCCTCCTTGATTCTCCATAGCCTCTCACTCAGATGCTTCCATAAGAAACACATGCAGTGCTTAATGCTAGGCAAAAGACCCTTTTGTTTTTATTTATTTATTTTTATTGACACAAATATTTGCACATATTTATGGGATACATGTGACATTTTGTTACATATCTAGACTATAATAATCAAGCATGATATTTGGGGTATTCATCATCTCAAATATTTATAATTTCTATGTGTTGGGGACATTTCAAGCCCTCTCTTCTAGCTATTTTGAAATATACAATACATTGTTATTAACTATAGTCACTCAACTCTGCTAATATGAGTGAGAACATTCAATATTTGAAAAAGACCTTATTTAGGCCAGTTCCAGTGACTCATGCCTCTAATCCCAGCACTTTTGGAGGCTGAGGCCAGGAGTTTGAGAGTAGCTTTAGCAGCACAGTGAGACTCTCATATCTACAGTAAATAAATAAATATATAAATAAATATTAGCTCTGCATGGTACACATGCCTATAGTCCAAGCTACTTGGAATCCTGAGGGAAGAGGATCACTTGAGCCCAGGAGTTCGAGTTCGAGGTTACAAAGAACTGTGATAATACCACTGCACTCCAGCCTGGGTGACAGAGCAAGACCCTGTCTCTGAAGAAAAAAAAAAAGAAAGAAAAATTATCCTTTTAAAATATCATTATTTTTGTTTGTTTTTCTCCAACACTCAATTCAGTTGCTTAGAGAGCTTTTTTAACCTCCCTTTGTTCCCTCTATGTACTTTCGGTCTAAATTCACAGCAAGTTCAGCTTTTTGTAAATGTCCCCTCTAATTGTCTCAGGGATATGGGCTCATTCAATACAGTTACATGGCAGAAGGAGCATTTCTCTTTCATGAGCATTCCTTTGTCCCCGCTTCACATATCCATCCTCAATTCAAATGCTAAACATGTCTGGGAATAGGCTCACTTGATCCCTGACTGCATTACTTGGACATCATCATTGTACTGGCAGCACAGTGCTTGAGTGTTTTATTTTGTTGTTAACCAAAGAAAGTATATCTAAACATCATGGAAATGTACTTTCTTTTGGCCAACTAAATACTTCATTTTTCAAAATGTTGTGATCTTCACACAATCATACCTCTAACATGCACTTTCTATATGTAGCTATATGATATCTCTACATATATAGCATAAAAATATAGCATTTCAACTAATCATCTGCTTAAATCACACAAGACAGATTTATGTGTTTTAGAGAATTGTTTCAACAACTTACATGACTTTTCAACTCACAAATTACATTTTATTTTCATGTTTTTACTTGTGATTAAGGACTTTTTAAAATTTGATATATTAGCTATTAACTTATCAGTGGAGATAGATGATATTTCTGTTCTTTATTTTTAGAATTTTAAGAAAGTTATTAGGTAAAGGGTCTTGGTATTCGTAGTGGGACTCAAGAGCCTTTCCTGAAATAATGAGTACAAGGATAAATATGGGAGGTCTAACTGTACTTTCTCCATGTCTGTGTCTGTAATTCATTGAATAGAATTCTCAGAAAAGAAAGAGAAGACAGGGAGAAGAATTAAACAAAAATTTTAAAGCAAAAAAGATAGTAACCAAAATATTAATAAAAAAACATTCACGATAGTTCAACTTAATAGCAAAATGGAGATGATGGATGGAAGAATCAGTCAGTGAACTTGAAGATAAATCAATAGTAATTACCTTCCAAATTCCATCAGTGATTTCTTGTCTGGGAAAGTCTTTATTTCTCCCTCATAGATGAAGTTTAGTTTTGCCAGGTAAAGAATTCTAGGTTGGCCATGATTCTGTTTTAGAAGATTGAGGATGTGTCCCCAGTCCCTTCTGGCTTGTATGATTTCAGTTGAGAAGTCTGTAGTTAGTCTGATAGGTTTTCCTTTGTAGGTTATCTGCTGTTTTCATCTTACTGCTTGGAAGATTGCCTCTTTCATGTTTATTTTAGCCAATCTAATAATTATGTGACATGGTGATTGCCTTTTCACATTGAGTCTTCCAGGAGTTCTGTGTGCTTCTTGTATCTGGATATCTAGATTTCTGGCCAAGCCAAGTATATTTTCCTCCAGTATTCCAAGAAATAGATTTTCCAGCCCTTGTGCATTTTATTCTTCTCTCTCTGGGATGCCTATGATTCTTGTATTTTGTTTCTTTACATAATCCAAAATTCCTTGTATGTTTTGTTCTTGTCTCCTGCTTCTGTGTTTTTTCTCTTCAAAAAAAAATACTAATTACCTCATCTGAAAAAAGAAAGAAAGAAAGAAAAACATTGAAAGAGCAATGAAAGGTTTAGGGTTCTGTGAGATAATAACAATATTATCTCACAGATATATATATTATCTCTCAAATATATATATATATATTTGTCATGGATTCCCAAAAGTGAAGTACTATAAACATATTTTAACAAATAGTGACTGAAAACTTCCCAAATGCCTGATCTTCACTAAAAGATCTAAGACTTAAACAATTAAGGTAATCTTCTCTGAAAGAGATGTGAACTACAATAGACTGAAAAATGGTCCCCAAATGTAACAGATACTAATTCCTTAAACCTCTGATTCTTACCTAACATGATAAAGTTTTAGCAGATGTGATTAAATTAAGTATCTTGAGATGAGATTACCATGGATTATCAGTGTGGGACCTAAATACTATCACTTGTAACCTTATAAGAGGGATGTGTAGAGGACTCAGAGATCACATCCAACCCCCCTTTAGCTCTTATGTAGGTTGTTTGACTGGATCTAGAAGTCAAAATGACACTGGACAGATTAACAAGAGAAAAGCTTATACATTTTATTAGTTTAACACGCACATGGAGATCTTTACAAGACAGCGAGGCTCAAAGAAATGGACAAAGTGAGATACAGTTATACATTTTAGTCAAAAAACAATAACTTGAGAAGATATGACAGGACAAAGAAAATCTAGCTAGGGGAAATAAATTTCTAGGAGATATATTATGAGGTTCAAATATAGTAGAAGACAAATGTTATTTCATTAAGTCTATTGTTCATGTCTATTGAAGCCCCCTAGTCCCAGTCTTGAGTAATAAGGGCTATTTTCTCCACCTGGTCTGGAAAGGGTACCCCTCCCAAAGGAATCTTTATGGTTTGCCACATGTAGGAAGAGAAAAGTCATCTAGTCCTTTCTGAAACTGTAATTTCTCCATTGTTTTTAACTCCAAATAATCAATATCACAATTCAGCAGATTTTGGATGACATGTCCTTCATTTTTTAAGATATGAAAGAGATTTGACACATAAGAGAAGGCGATGTGAACATGAAGGCAGAGATTGGAGTGATGCATTTCAAAGACCAGGAATGCTGACAGCCATCAGATGCAGGGAAAGGTAGGAACTGATTCTTCTCTAGGTCAGCTAGAGGGAACATGGCCCTGCTGACCCTTGATTTTGTCCTAATGATACTGATTTTGGACTTCTGGCCCCCAAACTGTGAAAAATCTGTGATATTGGTCAAGTGGGAATGGGGAAGAGGGGATGGGTATATTCACACTTAGTGGGTGCAGTGCGCACTGTCTGGGGGATGGACACACTTGTAGCTCTGACTTGGATTGGGCAAAGGCAATATATGTTACCTAACCATTTCTACCCCTGCAATATTCTGAAATAAAAAAAAAACAGAAAAAAACAATTTCTGCTTTTTAAACCAAGATTGTGGTAATTTGTTTCAGCATTCACAGGACACCAATACATAAATCTTGAGAATCCCTGACACAATCTTCCACTTGATATGAATGATTTGGGAAAAAAAGGTAAAGAGAAAAGGTATGAAGGAGGAAGATGGTATGAAGGAGAAAAGGTATGAAGGAGACCATTATATAATATAATGTTCAAGATAAAGGGGTCAATTCATCAAGATGATATAACGATTACTCATCCAACATGTCCTTTAAGGAATTTGCCAACTTCATCTAAGATATTCAATACATGCTGCTAGAGTTGTTTATAGTATTTTTTATTATCTGTTTAATGTCCATGTGGTGATTTCTGATGTCTCTCATTTTCTCTTGAGTAGCTTGGCTAAAAGTTTATAAATTTGTTGATGTTTTAAATAAATAGTTTTGATTTTTAATATTTTCTTTACTAATATATGAATTCAATGCCATAAATATCCATCCCAACATTGCTTTCTGTGTGTTATTGATACTTCAAAATATGATAATTTAGATTTTCACTTAGTTCAAAATGGTTATAAATTTCCCTTGAGATTTCTGCTTTGGTACATGTATTACTCAGAATTGTGTTAACGGATACATAAAAAAGGTGCTCAACTTTACTAATTATCAGGAAAATGCAAAACATAACAGCAATAACTTATCACCTGACATATATTAGAATGGCTATTATCAGAAAGAAAAAAATATAACACATGTTGGCAACAATGTGGAGAAAAGAGAACTTTAGTACACCATTGGTGGAAATGTAAATTGGTATAGCCATTATGGAAAACATTATGCCACATCCTTACAATTTTTTTTAAAAAATTGAACTATTTTATGATTCAGGAAGTCCACTTCTGTATATATATTCATATATCCAAAAGAAAGGAAGTCAGTATGGCAAAGATATTACCTGCAGTTCCATTTTGTTACAGCGTTATTCACAAATGTCAAGATATGGAAATAACCTATATATCCATTGACAGAGGAATGGATAAAGAAAATGTGGTGTAGATACACAATGAAATATTATTCAACCTTAAAAAGAAGGAAATTCTGTTATTTGTGACAACATGGATGAACCTGGAAGACATTAAGTGAAATAAGCCAGGTACAGAAAGGCAAATAATGCCTGATCCCACTTACATGTGGAATATAAAAAATGAAAAATTTGTAGAAATGAAGAGTAGACTGGTGGCTACAAGAGACTTGGGAGAGAGGGAAATGGTGAGATGTCATTCAAAAGGTATAGTTTCAGTTATGTAAGATAAATAAGTTTTATGCAACAATGTAGGTAAAATTGTACTATTATGCTGTATACCTGTAATTTTCTAAGAAGGAAGATCTTGAATGTTATAAAAATTTTAAAAAATGATAACTATGTGAGATGATGGGTATGTTAATTAGGTAGATTTTGGTTAATATTTTACAATGTATGTGTGTATCAAATTATCAACTTGTACACCTTAAATATATACAATTTTAATTGTAAATTAAACCTCAATAAAGTTGGGGAAATTTGAATTGCAATATTGGGGACTCCAGCTATCTTTATGTTTTTGATTTCTAGTTTAATTACATTACAGTGATACATTACATCACATTACATTACTTTGTGATAGATATATATTTTTAATTTTAATGTTATGATGTGTCTTATGGAAAGAACTATCATCTATTTTGGAGAATGTTCCATTTGTGCATAAATAGAATACATATTTTGTTGCTATTGGGTAGTTTATTGTATAAATGTCAATCAAATCAGAGTGAAATTCAAGTAAAATACATATTCACTGAGTTCCTGTATGTTTAATTAAAAATCAAGTATTTGATAAATTACTGACTAATAATTCTGGTGTTAAAATATTCAACTATAATAAAGTATTTGTTTATTTCTCCTCTCATTTTTATCAGATTTTACCTCATGTATTTTGATTCTCTCTTGTTAGCTGCATAAATTTTAAGGCTTGTTATGTGTATTGGGGGCTTGTGTCCCATTTATTTTTATGAAATGCCCATATTTAGCCCAATTTATTTTCTTTATTCTGAAGTATGCTGCTAATTCATGGTGTTAGCATGGCATATTTTTCTCCATCCTCTTATTACCTGTTAAATCTTTATATGTATAATGGGTTTCTGATAGACTGCATATAGTTGGGCCTTTTTTTATCCACACTGACAATCTTTTGCGTTTAATTGGTGTATTTAGACCATTAATTATTTAAAGTGACCATTTATGTTTGAATTAATATTAAATAACAACATTCATAATTTTTTTCTGTTTGTCACACTTGTTTTTTGTCACTTATGTTTCCTCCTCTCTTTATATTTTCTCTAGTTTTAATTCAGCACTTTCTATGATATCAGTTTTCATCTCTTAGCATATGAATCATACTTTTAAAGATTTTCTTTTCTAATAATTGATTAGGGTTTGCAACTAATCTAAGTCCACTAAATCTTAAACTAAATACTTTAAAGCTAAACTAAATCCACAAACAACACAATAACACTTCATGTGTAGTTTACTTAAAACATATTATTCTAAATTCCTTCTGTCCACCATTTTTGATATTGCTGCCATTAATTTGCCTTATCTATAGGACATAATCATTAAAAATACTGTTACTATTATTTTTTTGAAAAAATAGCTACCTTTTAAAAGAACTTAGAATATTTTAAAAAATAAAATATTTTAATTTATCATCATTTATTTCTTCTCTGACATTCTTTCCTTCTTATACAGATCTGAATTTCTAACCTATATACTATTTTTCTTTCTGAAAAAAAATCAATATTTCTTAAATATCAGGTCAATTGTTGATTAATTTCTTAAGTTGTTGTTTATATGACAAAGTCTTTATTTTTTTCTTTTTTTTTTTTTTAACCTGTTAGTCATAACTTTTATTGTAGTCAGGTATGAATAGAAAATAGAGACAAAAGTACTTCAAATTTCTTACTATATGAAGTTAAGCCATTCATCTTTCAGAGATATTTTAGAAAAATGTCCATGGATTCCATGAAGCCA
>CAUYSK010111588.1:0-15531 GCA_963575035.1 Avahi laniger
AAAAAAAAAACAGAAATGGAGTCCCAGTTAACTTGAAAAAGTGATTGGAAAACTTTTACTCTAGCGTACAACTAGAATAAAAGGAAACCCTGAACCACCTAAAAGTCCTGATTTTCTAATTTCAAGTTGAGGCCATATTCCTGTGCCCTGGTCATGGGATGGCCTCCACCATGAAAATACATCTGGTTTAAGTTCCTGCCATATGTGATAAATCAATGCATAACAGATAATAAATTTCCAAGGCTATATTCTTACAGGCTTTGGCTTCTAGTCTCCTAGGCTCTGCAAGTCTGATGATCCTTCCATCTTCGCTTATCTATGTTATAGTAATAAGAGAAGGCCCAAAACATAGAATGTACTTTAGAATTAAGAGCTTATCTCCAAAGGCAATCAGCAGGAAACTTGAAAGGACCAATCTCTGTTACTGTGTCTTTATGAGCTTTGGAAAATTGACTCCACTTTAAACTTCTATTTTCTAATCCATAAAATAGTAATAATGATAGTAACTTCCTCACAGCGTTGTTGTGAAGATTAAATGAGATAATACTTATAAAATGCTTGACACAGTACCTGACACAGAGTTTATGAGATAATTGGCTATTTGCACAGTTGGGAATTTACCTACAACTCTTCTAATTTCCAGGATTAAAACTAATATTGCCATGACCGGAGCCCTATGAGAGATACTATTCTATAGTGTGTAATTAATAACGGGCCTCAAAGGAGAGTTATTCCTATTGTCTTTACTCTTATTGGCTGCATCACATTTGGTATATGTCTGTCTCCCTCACTAAATGCAGGGTTCTTTGAAGATGAGGTCTACATTTTACATTTTTTTGAATTAGAGAGGCTGGTTATTTATAGACTCCATAAGGGAATAATGTAGAAAGGAAACATGCATGCAAATACACTTAAAACATTAATTTTACACTTGAGTTATTTTGTGGTTTTAAGTAATTGTAAAGAAAAATTTCTTTTAACTCCCCTGAGACTAGTAAAGCAACATAGATATTATAGCTAACATAAAAGGACAGTTAACAATCATATATTACTCTTGGTTTACATTTCAAAGAGGGGCATTTTATATTTGAGATACCTACTAGACACCTAAACGTAGAGGTGAGTAGGGAGTTGGCATAAGTTTGGAGAGGTCTGTAAGTATGGAGAAACTTACGAGGTCTGTAAGTTTGGAGAAATTTGGGAGTCGTCAACATGTGGATGGTATTTAAGATCATGTGACCGAATAGGATCCCCCAGGAAGAGGGTATAAATTAAGAGGGGAAAAAAGATCCTAAGACAAAATCCTGGGACATTTGAAAACTTTAGGGTTTGAGGTGATGATGAGAAGCCACAAAAGAGACTGAGATGGAGTGGGCCAGGGGGTCAGAGAAATCAGGAGAACCCAGACAAATTATCCTGTGTTCAGCTGTCATTGTCTCTGGCTCTTCTCATCTCATTCTTTGATTCCTCACATCTATCTTGGTTTCGGTTTTTGTTTTTTTTCCCCCAACTTTGGTGAGTTGTTTGGATCCACCTCTCTAGTTTTTCTAACTGGCCCTCTGTTTTTCATGACCTTCACTCAATAATTCTGGATTTTGCATGTGTCTTCAAATTCGTCCCACTTGTAACTTGAGGACCTAGAGTCTAGGTCAGGGATATCCTTTTACCAGCCTCAGTTCCTATCAGCCACGATGTATCTCCCACGGCTGCCCACTTTTTGTGCCATGCTCGCCCCTGGAGGAGAAGGAAGGATAGCTGCTCTTGACAGTCTTGGCTTCAGATCCCCTGATTCAGTTTTCGGGTGAGTCCCTTGCATCCCCTTAGACTTATACTGAGTCCTGCTTTCCTGTACTTCTTTCTTGCCTGTGTATTATATTCTTGCTCCAGCTCTGGGCAATTGGCCAATTTGGACAAATATCCTGTCCTTTCCAGCCAGTTCCTGGGTCCCTTTGTCTCTGCACAACCCTGCCCCCACTCTACCCTAATTGCAGTGGCTAATGCTCTTGCTGTGACCCCTCAAGCCATTTGTGCCAGATTTGGAGGAAGGTCATGTCTTCTGAAACAGCCTAATATTAAATACACTGTTCAAGCTTTTTACCATATGGTGATCTCAAAGTGTCTGGAAAATAAAAATTCTCTGGAATAGAAGTATACAAGATGGGAAATGCAAATACTAAATTCTCAATCTACAGTTGTAGTTGCTCCAAGCAATCATGTGCTAAATCAGTAGGAATTTCTTGAGAGAGTGCTAAGGAGACTAATTAGCAAACAACACCTGATATTTTCCTTAGAGACTGTGGGATATAAATTAGTAGGAGGAGAGTAGAGTGATAATTACATAAGTTCTACAACTCTTTTTTAAATGCCTGCTATTTGAGGGATATATAATCATTGGTTAGTCCCTGTTTAGCCTAAATTCTTACTAAATAGGGCTAGAAATGTTTAGGGGAATGGAGATTAAGGTCTAATAATAAGTCATTTGAAAGCCTGATTTTCAAGGCCACTAAACAACTAGAAACAAAGCATTTTGGAGTTTTAGTTTTTCTATTTGTTTTGGCTAATGATGCCTGATCTAGAACAGCTATTTTCTTTACCACAGTCCTTTATTTAATAATAGGTAGATATATGCTAAAAGTTTCACGAATTTTATTAGATGAGTTTGCTTTTTATATGTCATTGTATCTTTACTGATTTTATTATTGAAACACAATGTTTTATTCCAGTGTGAAGCATTCAAACAGCACAGAAATTAAGAAATAATTTAGAAAATGAAAGTGTTCAGAAGTCTTCCTTTCCTCAAATATGATTTCTTTTAATAGTTTGGTGTATATTCTTTTGGATTTTTATTTGTATTATAAAAATGGAGTCGTGTTGCTGGGTAACTTGATTTTTTACTTATTAATATATCTTTGATATCTTTTTATGTCAGTACTTGTAGCTCTATCTCATTGTTTTTGACAGCTACATGATGTAGTACTGTATGGATATATCAAAATTTATTTAGCCAAAAAGAGTGGGCTATTTTCAGTTTTTGACAAACACAGCAATACAAAGATTAATATCTATGTACATATTTCTTTGCACACTTGTGTGAGTACCTCTATAGGAGAGATTCCTAGAATTGGACAATTCTTAGGCTAGAAGATATACATGTTTAAAATTTTAAGAGATAACTACCAAATTGCCCTCTTAAAAGGCTGTATCATTTTTTCATGCACTACAATAATGTATGCAATATTGGTGTTCATAAACATTGATCAACGATGAGTATTATAATTGCTTTAACATGATAAGTAGAAAATTGTATCTATTCAAATTTGCATTTTCTAAATGTTATTGTACTGTTTAATTTGATGTTATTCGTGAAATATATAAAGCAAGTGTATTTAGTACCTTTTTTACAAATTGTAGTTATTATCACTACTTAGAAATATACCAAAGTCTCTTAGGAACAAGATAGGTATCTACATACATTTAATACACGTACATTGTGTCCAATGCTAGGGCCCACATAAAGACGAATTGCGACTGGTGTTGAAAGATGAATAACAACATGGTGTCCTCATGCTGCTTTCGCTCTCTGATAAGGTAGGGACATACTTGCATACTACTAATTGAAGCAAGTAAACAGGGGAGAAAGACAGATGCTAAATGTGGTCTGAGAATAAAACGACTCAAATTTCAAGTTCCAATTGGAATATTAAGATCAATGTAGAGTATTTTAAACTTTTGCTCATGATAGTGTGTTTTGACAGGACTCCTTAAAATCAACATCCAAATACAGTTCTGCTTGCTGATGGTTCACCAAGAGTAAGCTTTCCTGTTGGTCATCATTTTCCTTAGATAATTGCAACATCATCACCCGATGTCATGTAAGTTCTCCTGACCCAAGATAATTCCTGTGGTATTCAACGCCAAAGATAGCAGTCTCATTTCTTGTCAGTTCTTTTCCACTTCTGGTCTCTCCATTTTTCGCATTTGTTGATATAAAAGACTTTTTCTTTCTTTTTTTTAAATTTTTTGTTTTATTTCAGCATATTACGTGGGTAAAAATGTTTAGGTTACATATATTGCCTTCGCCCCACCCCAGTGAGAGCTTCAAGCGTGTCCATACCCCAAATGGTGCACACCACACCCATTAGGTGTGTATATACTCATCCTCCTTCTCCCCTCCCATTTGCCTGATGCCCAATGAATGTTATTACTATATGTGCACAAACATGTTGATCAGTTAATACCAATCTGATGGTGAGTACAATGTGGTGCTTGTTTTTCCATTCTTGGGATACTTCATTTATTAGAATGGGTTCCAGCTCCATCCAGGAGAATACAAGAGATGCTAGATTATCATTGATTTTGTGGCTGAGTAGAACTCTATGGTATACATATACCACATTTTATTAATTCACTCATGTATTGATGGGCACTTGGGTTGTTTCCACATCTTTGCAATTGTGAATTGTACTGCTATAAACATTCGAGTGCAGATGTATTTTTTATAGAATGTCTTTTGTTCTTTTGGGTAGATACACAGTAATGGGATTGCTGGATCAAACGGTAGTTCTACCTGTAGCTCTTTGAGGTATCCGTATTTCTTTCCACAGAGGTTGTACTAGTTTGCAGTCCCACCAGCAGTGTATGAGTGTTCCTATCTCTCCACATCCACATAAAAGGCTTTTTCTGTCCCATGAATGGCATGGTGCCTGTGGGTTATGTTTGTGACGCTACCTTATAATGCAGTTTACATTTACTATATGTCAAGTTCCAAGCTAAAGGCTGGGCCGAGGATATGGCCAAACCTAATTAAGGGCCAAGTGAAAGAATGAATAGGTTGGCAACTAGCTAAAAACTGCATCGTGTGGAAGAAGAGACAGGTGCATTGGGAACAGGCCCACACTAATCTTTCAAATTTTAGGCAAGGGTCAACTAGGGCAGCTAATATGATGAAGCCCAAGAGTGAAGACTGGTAGCTAAGGATGTGTATATGCCAAGAAGTCATAGAATTGGAGATCCACTCCCTATGAACTTAAACACCTATAGAACAAAGACTAATTATAATTAGATCAGAGGAGGAGCATGTGTTGGAGAGGTTCACAGGAAGGTGAGTTAGGCCACCTACTAATCCCTAACAAAGTCATTTGCAGCTACCCTTATCCCATCTATTCCTGGGTGGCACTCTTCGTAATACATAGTCACGTAACACACAGTCAGTTCTGATCTTATAAGCATGAGCTACGAAATGTGCTTGTTTTTAAAAAATAATAATAAAACAAAAATTTCCTACAGAAAAACTAGAAAGTCTTGGAAAGTATCTCTTCTAGGATGTAACACATAAAACCTTAGTATTTTAGGTTGAGCAGAATGTTTGTTCGGATTTATTCTAAATTATAACCTACTTCAGTATGTTATTCAACGTATATTTAAATGATTTGTTTCCGTGGAGTATAAAATGCTAACGTCTCAGCAGATGGATACTGCAGAGGTTTCGAAATCTTGATACAATTTAAAATGAAATAAAATTTTCTTATATGGGTGGAATTTGGCAGTTCTTTTAAATTCTTTACTGAAAAACATATGAACTGTATTAGATAAGAGATGTCTTCGCCCTCCATTCTCTCACCCCACAAAAAATCATTCTAGCATCATGCTTCTCTTAAGTGGGAATAACTAAAATGTACACAAAGGCACTTTGAGCAAATGTAACTTGATTTAAACAGCTTGCACTCTTCATCTGTACTTTCCTCTGGGATCTTCTAGTCTTCCTTTCCAGAGGAATTTCCACTTTAGCTCTGAGTTTTGACCTGAATTATCTATTCTTTATTGGTTTCTAAGATGATTCTTGACATTCCTAGATCAATACCAAAGCACAAATCCCACCTCTTGCAGTAAACATTTTGAAAGAAAAAATAAAAACCTGCAAAGGTTTGTTTGAATGGAATAAACTTTCTTCATGTTAGAAAACTAAAATCCAGTAATTATTAAATCATGCTTTATTTTATATTTGAAGATGGATAGCACAATAATATCTCCCACTTACATACTCCATTATGAACTATAAAGAAACAGCAATTTGCACTGCATCAGAATGAAAACTTTAATTCATTCTTTTGGCCTTTCAAACACATGTTAGGTCATTATTTTAATAAAATGCAATAACAGATGTTAGGCAGAATGCGGCCACATCTGGGACATATAAAATACCATTCTAAGTCTCCATGGGAGGGAAATAGCAATATTGTTTAGTTCTCCCTAAAAGTTTTTCTAACCAGACCATCTCATTTAACCTGTTTAACTCCTTTAAGTTGAACAGTTAGCAAATAAGAGTAGCACCAATTATTGTGGTTGTCGTGGGAATACAAAAAGGCACTAAAACACCAAGGGAAGTATCGCAAACAGAAATGCACTATGCTGAAATACAAATAAAACTTCACTAAAGCTTGTGGCTACAGCTATATTTTCTCAGCTGAAGAGGACATAAATCTTGAGGTGCCTGCTTCCTGAAGCCACCTTGAATTATAGGTCTCTTTAGGCCTTTCTACAATGTCCTACTTAACTTGGCTCTTTCAAAGAAAGCACAACACATCTAAAAGATGGCAAATAAAGATATTGGTAGAAAATATATTTTGACAATAGTATATATAGATAGTGGTTAAAGCCCAAGCTCTTCCAGTCTTCTAGTCTACCTTTTACTTCTAATTTTGTTTTGTTCTCTTCAAGTAAGTTTTCTGATAAGACAAAAACAAAACCTGCTGGTTTCCTGTTAATGGATCAGGGTCATAGACTATTGTATTTAGCATCATCTCTGGCTTCCTGAAGATAGACTACACTGAGGGTTGGAATAAACAATAATGATGAGAGGAAGCTCTGGACGTGATTGCCTCGTGTGCCACTTACTAGGAAGGAGAAAGATACTGCATTTGTGAATGTAGAACAGAGTAGTAAGGCAGATGTGGCATAACGAAAATATCCTGCACGTGGAATCAAATGACCAGGGTTTGAGCCTCTGCTCTGCAACTTACTAACTCAATATGCGGGAGAGTTATTGAACCACAGAAGTCATAATTCTCTCCACTATAAAATAGGAATAAGACTTTGGAAAATTGTCTGAAGTTTCAGGGAAATGATGGATCTAAAAGTGCTCTACAAACTGTGATATAGCTTAGTATTAATAGCTCTTGATGGCCTGCAGTCTTCATCTCGGATGAACAGATGACAATTAGATACTTGGAGCATGGTTGAAAAGAAATCCATGCAGTGGATATAGAATAGGCAGATGTGAATTTCCATTTAAGACATACTGCCTAAATAGAGAAAGCCTCTGGAGGGACTAAACGCAATCTTGATAGAAATTGCTGCTAACTTATAAAAGTGAGGCAAATGGCATATGTGCTATTCTATTTCATATACACAGTGGGATCAAATAATCCCTCTTTCATTCTCTTGACATGTATTTACTGAGTGTCTACTAAGTGTCAAGCCAGTCTCTAGGTATATGCTGGTGAACAAGATTTCTGCTCTCAAGGAACTTATGGTCATATTAGTATTTTTATTCTAAGCACTTAAAAAGTGATTGGCACACACTAGATACTCAGAAAAAGTTGGTTGAACTGAACTACTCTAATTTTGTAGCATGACCATAGCAGAATGCCGGCAAAGAGGTGATTTTTTTTTGTGATCAGAGATCCTTGCCCAATTCACCATGTGATTAACCTGGTACTACTTCTGAGCCTTGAGAGAAAAGAATCTTTTAAACTAGAGTTCATCTAGTCATCCATTTATAATATGATACTTCTATTATGTAGTGTTAATTTAATGTTCTACTTAAAATAAAAACATCACTTCCAGTTAGTATAACATGCAGGCAGAGTGTTACTAGAAAATGTTTTTCAGGGTGATATCCTTTATGTCAGTTCAAAACATTAGCAAAAATTATGTAGTCTGGATATGGTAACTCACTGTTGATACATCGACTGTGGAGTTTGTATTGATTTCACATATAATTAAAGCAAAAGGGAAGAAAATGGAAAGTCCACCCTATTTATATGACCGTCAAACCTTAACAGGTACAGAGAGTTTATTTTTGAAAGTATAACTTTCTTGAAGTCACTCAAGGGACTGGAAGTCATTCCAGTGTTATGGAATAAAACTGGAGTTTTTTCATAGCATCTAAGAATCAACTGGTGGCATTGGGGTGGTTGACATTAGTATAGTTCCCCAATTTCTCCACTCCTCCTGAACTCAATTCAAGGACTCAGTCCCCTTATAGATGTGTGGGGCTATGTAACTAGTTCTAAGCAATGAAATGTGATCAGTGAGCTATTTCCCTTCCAAGCTAAGGCTATGAAAAATTCATGGGAATTCTACATCACTTTCTTCCTCTGCCACAGAGAATGAGTTGCTGTGTGCCAGGTGATACAGCTACAAGATGGTGGAGTCTGTTAATCTGGTTCCTGGAATGATTGGGACAGAGTGAATCAGGCTGGTCCACATGAAGCATGATCAAGCAATAAACTTTTGTCATGTTAAGGCACACAGATTTTGGAGATGTTTGTTAGTACATCATAACATAATCTTTCCTGATTACTATAGTCGGGGAAGATTCATAGCATTCTCAGTGCCAAATTTTTGAGTAAGAGATAAAACAGATAAAATGAGTTCTATTAATTTGTCAGTAGTGTTTTTCATATTAAGGATGTTAGCCTGAGGTCTAGCTTTTTAATCACATTTAATCCAGATATCCCATAAGTTTTCCATTTTTCCACTAATTCTCCTGAGTCTTTTTTAAGCACTATATTTAACTTTCATCCATAAAGTTCCTGTGCTTTTTACAAATGATCACTTTTCTTCAACATCAATTGAATTGTTTAATCTAACCACACATCATGATTTTTCAAAAGCATTTTAATTAGAGAAAAAGTTTCTAAATTATGAACATCCTGTCTTCCTTTAATTGAAATACATACGCAGTCATCATGAATAAGGAAGGGCGATGCTTCTGCAACTGCACTGTCTCTGGAAAGTGGACTCTCACGAGACGGGAGAAGCAGAGCATTCCTGATTATTCTGATTTATTTTTTCTACATTGGAGGAAGAGCTTAACCTTGAAGAACTTGTAGAGTCAGAGAATTGTCATTTCTTATTTAAAGCTATGGATAGTAGGCCAAAGTTTTCAAGCCATTGAAAAAAGAATAATGCTTTGCTCTTGTTTACTTTGATGGATTGTTAGGTAGCATACATAATGTGCTGTCTTTAATATTTTAACATCTGTCCTCTTCCACCCATCCAAGGCTATCTGTCAAAGACCAACTCAATCCTAGCTCCTTAGGAAATCATCCCTCAACGCACCAGCTGGAATAGATAGTTTTCTTTTCCAAAAGCCTATGTAAATTCATATGATTTATTTGGAATTGATTATAGAGAGTTTCAGAGAGTTCAAGAACTGGAAAGGACCTAAGAATCAACACAATCTTCTCATTTTACACATGAGGAAGGTAGAGTCCAGAAGAGTTATGTAATCTATTTAAGTGACATAGCTGGACTCATATTGGTGGCTATAAACTAGTTTGCCCAATTCCCATTGCAGTTCATTCCTTTAAGCCACAAGTGCCTCCAGATTTGCCATCTGGTATTGTTGGTTATCTTTTCAAGAGAACATGACACCTCACCTAGTACATCTTGAGATCAGGGAACTCTTCTACTTCTTCAGCTCATAATGTATATGCATTAAGCGTCGAATAATTTCTTGCTGACTGGTTGTGTTTTAGGTAATGATTACATCTATTTAATCTATAACTTCTCAGATCCTCAGGTGCAGAAGATAATACTGGAAGGGGCCAAAGAAGTAGGAACAAAGCATCAGCAAGGTGAACAGTGAGAGCTGGTGAGTACAGTCAGAATGCTAATCTAAGTCTAGAGTTGAAGGTCATTTTCCCCGGAAAAATTAGACCTTGCAGGTTTATCCTGCAAGGATGAAAAGCGTGTGTGCATTGGACGGGAGGTGGAAGGGTGCCGAAGTTCAGGTGAAGTTCTGGAGCTGAAAGCCTAATCAGGATTTCCACCGGGTGGGAGGGGTGTAAGAGGACGAAGTCAAGGGAGAGAAGTCTGAGCCCAAACCCCAGGAGCCGGCCGGGAGGCGAAATCGGAGGGCCGAGGCAAGGGCAGAAGAGCCCGAGGAGACAGACGTTGAGAACGAGGTGGCGGCGGCGTCATCGGGCGTTGCCCGGGGGCCGCGGTGGCCGCCGGGGGCGGGGCGGCGGCGCGGGCTCCCCAGGCCGGCACGCGGCGGCGCCCCCTCCGCTCGCGCCCGGGCCTCCCCGCGCCGAGCACGTCTCCGTGCCGCGCCCCCGCCCCTCGCTGGCGCGCTCCTTCCCGCCCGCCCTCCCCGCAGCGCCGGCCGAGCCGGCTTCCCCTCAGTCTCTCATGAATATTGAGCGGCCCCTGTTGTATTTCCCGAGCTCCATTGCGGAAGCCGAGGCTCGCCATATTGTGCGGCGGCGCAGGCGGCCGCGGCAGCTGCTCTGCGAGTCTCGCTCCGGCCGCGGCCAGCGCAGCCCGGGGCTGGGGCAGGAGCCGGTGAGTCGGGCAGGCGAAGGGCGCGGGAGCGGCGGGCTGGGACGCGCGTCCGCTCGGCCGGGCTGTGGATGGCTGACGCCGGCCCGGCAGCCGTGGGGGGGAGGTGTGTGTGTCCGCGGGGGTGTGAGGGGAGATGGCGCCGCCGCCCCCGGGCGCTCTCATGGCGGGGGAGGCGGCTTCTCATTGTTCCCGTTTCTTCGAGGGTCATGAGAAGGGGGTGAGCCAGGTTCGCGAAGCACCCAGTCGGCGATGCGCCAGGATTCGTTCCTTTGCAGCGAACCCCTCGCTGCCCTCTCCGGAGCGCGGAGGCCGGGGCTGCGGTGCGGCCCCCTCGCTCCCCGGGGCGGGGGCCCCAGGCTCTCTGCCGCCCCACTCCGGAGGCGGACGGAGTGGAATGCGGGTTTTTCCTCTGGGCTTCCCCCTCGCAGCCGGGGATATGCGTCCGCACCGTGGGGGTGGGGTAGGGACACTTTGTGCAGATATCCTCCCTTCCTCCCGGGGGGCTGGAGTCGGGTTCGCGAGTAGAGGAGCTGCTCGGCGTCTGGGTTGCTTGTTGGCTGCGGGGAGACCCCTCCTGTTTCAGACATTCCTGGAGTGCCGCCTTCTGCTCGGGAGTATCTGTTGCTGCTTTCTGAAGCCGCGAGCTCACCCCGGAGGAGTCGTGGGGGGAGGGGGTGTCTTGGTTTGTTTCTGGTGGAAGCTTCGCGTTCTGAACCCCGTCGTTTTCGCTGAGATCCTTGTTACCCAGTGTCGCTGGGGAGCGAGCCTTCGTCCTGGTGGTCAGGATCATTTCTCTCCTACAGAAGTTGCCTTCCTGCTCTCAGAGATGGTGTTAGTAAAAATTGGGTTCAAACTTTGAGGTTCATTCCGATTATTTGCTCACTAAAACTAATCATAGACTAATCTCCTTGAAGCCTCTTTGGTTATCTTTTGTGAGCTCGTCTGAAGATTAAGAGAATCATTGTAAAATGGTTTGAAAATATCAGGTTTCTTTGAGGTGTGTAAAGAAATTTGTTTCCTGTGTAAATGATATGCATTTAGCGTTTTAGTGATATACTCCTTTTAAAAATTAAAAAATCGAGACGTGGTTTCAGTGTTTTAAACTGAGGAGTGTGTTTAAAACTAATGTATGAGCGATTTGCATTACATAATCTACTTGGGTAGTTCCAAGATGATCAACTGGTATACTTAGTGTAATAGTGAGATAATCAATCTGCTTTTGTTAGGTGTAATTGTTGAATACTTTAATAATTTAGATTGGTGTTCTCGATTCTTTTAGTGAAATTGGATCTTCAAATTTATAAAGAATTTAAATAGCAGCAATATGACTCTTGGTTATTCCTTTTTTCCTCTGAAATTTATACTCGTTACAATCAACAGGTATCAAAATCTTGATTGTACACTGAACCTACTTTTTAGTAAAATAGTGGGTAGTTATATAAGACTCCATTTTCTAGGGGTAGCACAGCAAATATGGCCCTTCACTTTTCCAAAGATTTTAATTATTTCCCTCAGGTACCCTTTTGGAACCCATGTTTGAGGTTAATCATAGTAGATGGAGAATGAAGTGGAGAATTTGTGAAGGAAAATTGCCTGAGTCAGGCTAGTCCGTTTGAGTATTTGAAAAACAGGCTAATGATCCTCCAGTGTGCTGCATAGAAAAATTTCAAATTAGAATCACTAACATAATGTAGACAATGCAGATGTTCGAAATACTGGGAATTTTGAATTTTTCTCTGCCTGTGTGGAACACTGCGACAGCCAGTTCCCACGTTTGAGTGGGTAGACCAGGTCAGCAGACATCTTTGGAATTTCATTACTGACCTTCAGTTTGTGGTGTCAGATCTATCTCTTTAATCTGATTTATTCATGATTTGTGTTTATATTATGCAGTCTTTGAAGTAAAGGTGATATATGCCTAATGAATAATATATAACCAGATGTTTCAGTGACAGTTTCATTTTCTATACATTAGCAAAGAAGCATAATTCCTTCCAGGAAGAGAAATGAGTTAACATTAAAATGCACTTTATTAAAATTATGGCACTGTTTCTTGTATGACTTAAAGCACTTTCATAGTTTTATAATGACTCATTTATTAAATTCTGGGGAAACTGAAAATGCATCATAGTTTAAAGGAACTATGGGGAAAAATTGTGAGATTACACTCTGCACACATACAGATCTACAATTGATTTTTAATCAGTGTTGTTTATTACACGCTCTGCTGACAGACATTGCCATCAGACACCAGTTGTTTAATTTCTTGATTGATTCATTTTTCTGAAATCTTTGTTGTTGTAGTAACTTATTGACCCTTCATTTGCATTTAAGTCCCCATGAAATTGGGGGTACAGAGGTACAGTAACATTTACCCAGTTCATTCCTAAAGGTCTAGCTAGCCTGTCTTCCCTCACTAGCTACGCTTTCTACCTAATGTGTCTACTGGATCTTCTGATATTTCTTGTGTGGGGACCGACTGTGGTAATGGGACTCTTGGCATCTAAGTAGAAGCTAGTGTTCTTAGGCAGGAGCCAGAGTGATGAATCCCTCACTCTGTAGGTGCTAAGAGAGTAGGTGGCCCATTATTCGATTTTATGCTGTGCGGAGGAACTTCAGTGGAACTAGCCATGTTCTAAATGCTCCTTTGCCTTATGGGTTGTTAGGCAACTGAAGTGGACTAGTATGATTGGGCCTAGTGATGTGTCTTGTTTGATGCTCAGCAGCTATATACATTGCTAAAAATTCTGAGAAAGATTCCTATTGCTTAAATTTGCATTCTCCCATTTCTTTTTGAGAACAAATTAATAGGTTTGCTGCTTCTACATACCACTTGTTGTAATTTTTAAAAATTGGTTTATCTGTATTAAGTGTAATAGTGAAAATTATTTTTTGAAATTAACCTTCGATTCAGTTGTCTAATGAGGGCATGCTACTAAGTGATGTAACAGGCCAAATGAAAAACATCTAAGCATTTTGGTTGTTTTCAACAGACGTGTTGCTTATGGGCTCTCCTGCAAGGGAAATTTCTTTTTGTTTCTATGTTATAGAGTGAAGTTGTATTTTATGAAGAGGTTAGATTCTAAAGTCAACGCATAAAATGAAAATCACACGCAGTAAAAAATTACACTTGAAAATCCCTTAAAAAGACAAAACAGCATACCATTAAGTTCAGCTGGGCTTTGTTGTTGGACCAGATTGTCATTTCTTTCCTTGAATACTAGATGAAGTAGCCAGCTTGCATTTAGGGGTCTTGTTGAACAACAGGAAAAAAAAAGTCTTGAGATACAAGAATCACATTCAGCACAGTCTCATGCCATGCTACTTGGGGAACCACTGGGGAACAGCAGAACAGCTTTACCATTTCACATTAACTCTAGGTTATGTGCTGTAGTAAAGGGAGGAGGGTGTGTGTGCTTGGAATAGCCTGCACTATTTAAATTATTTCTCATTTCCTCTCTCATTTAAATTATGTGATAGTTTATTTTTTTTTGTTTGGCGGGGGGAGGGCAGGGAGTTGGGTTTTTTGTTTTGTTTTGTTTGAGACAGAGTCTCACTCTGTTGCCTGGGCTAGAGTGCTGTGGCATCAGCCTAGCTCACAGCAACCTCAAACTGCTGGACTCAAGTTATCCTCCTGCCTCAGCCTCCCAGGTAGCTGAGACTATAGACATGAGCCTCCATGCCTGGCTAATTTTTTCTAATTTTAGTTTTTTGGCCAGTTTCTTTCTATTTTTAGTAGAGATGAGGTCTCGCTCTTGCTCAGGCTGGTCTTGAACTCCTGAGCTCAAGCAATCCTCCTGCCTTGGCCTCCCAGAGCACTAGGATTACAAATGTGAGCCACCGCGCCCGGGCAAAATTATGTGATAGTTTAAATCACAAACGTTAAGTGATCTTAGTGCTGCAACTTGACAGAAGCAAATTTAGAGGGTTTCAAGTTATCGTTTATGAAATAGATTTTATTTATGCAATAACTCACGTTTTGTTTACTTTTCCCTTAAGTGAAGCAGCAGGATATCTCAGAGGAGAGCAGTTAGAATCTCTGTATTTAACAGTGTATTGGAGTCCAGTAGAGAAAACAGAAACTTCAATAGGAATTTCAACAGAGGGGCTTACTATAGGGGGTTGGTTAGTTGAGTGTAAGAGCAAAAAGGGAACATTACGGTAATCAGAACCTGAGAGCTGAGAGAAGAGGTTCCATGGACCTGGTGTCGGACTTCTGAGTAGGTCAGCATTGTTCAGTTGCTGCTAGGACATACAAAGGCATGTGATACAGCTGGTTCTGGAAAAACCAGAAGGAGCTGGAAGTGTGAACCAGTTGCTGCTGCCAGAGCCAGGGGTTGCATTTACTACTGACAGGATGTAGTAGGATGTCCCTTCCAGTCCCTTCACCCGTCTTCCTGTTTTCCTGTCTCCATTTACTACCTCTATGTGCAAAACCTAACATGGACCTGGCTGGCAAAGACGTAGGTGAAATACAGTTGCACTGTCTCAGCCACAGCAACGTAGAACAGAATCGAGGAGGATAGTTTTGGTGTTGAGAGACAATGAGTAAATGATCTGCACAAATAGTATAGATTAAAATGTAATAAACAGGGGCCGGGTGCGGTGGCTCACGCCTGTAATCCTAGCTCTCTGGGAGGCCGAGGCGGGCGGATTGTTTGAGCTCAGGAGTTCGAAACCAGCCTGAACAAGAGCGAGACCCCATCTCTACTAAAATTAGAAAGAAATCAATTGGACAACTAAAAATATACATAAAAAAAAAAATTAGCCTGGCATGGTGGCGCATGCCTGTAGTCCCAGCTACTCGGGAGGCTGAGGCAGGAGGATCGCTTGAGCCCAGGAGTTTGAGGTTGCTGCTGCTCCACGGCACTCACTCTAGCTCGGGCAAAAGAGTGAGACTCTGTCTCAAAAAAAAAAAAAATGTAATAAACAGGGAATTCCGTCCTGACTGTGCCTTTC
>CAUYSK010111589.1:0-15644 GCA_963575035.1 Avahi laniger
GAGTACTATTCAGCTTTAAAAAACAACGGAGCACTTCTTGTATTCTCCTGGAAAGCGCTGGAACACATTTTACTAAGTGAGGTATCCCAAGAATGGAAAAAAAAGCACCAGGTGTACTCACCATCAAATTGGTTTCACTGATAAACACTTAAGTGCACATATAAGACTAACATATATTGGATGTTGGGCAGGGGGGAGGGGGAAGGGTAGGAGGGAGAGGGGATGGGTATATACATGCACAAGGAGTGCAATGTGCACCACCCGAAAGATGGACATATTTGAAACTCAGACTTGGGGGGGAGGGGGCAAGGGCAACATACGTAACCTAAATATCTGTACCCCCATAATATGCTGAAAAAAAAAAGAATAACATTTATTGGATGTTGGACAGAGGGAGGGAGGAAAGGGGAGGAGGGGACGGGAATATACACAAATAATGAGTGCGATGTGCACCTCCTGGGGGATGGACACACTTGAAGCTCGGACTTGGGGTGAGGCAAGGGCATCATATGTAACCTAATCATCTGTACCCCCATAATATGCTTAAATTAAAAAAAGCAATAAACAAATTTATGCTTGTGTGCAAGGTAAAAAAATTAAATAAAAATAAATGAATACAATAAAAAATAAAAAATGAAGACCATATAATCATCTCAATAGAGGCATAAAAAGCATTCACCCAAATCCAGCATGCTTTCATAATGAAAAATGTCAACAAACTAGGCATAGAAGGAACATATCTCAAAATTATAAAAGTCATACATGACAAACCCACAGCCAACATTATACTGAATGGAGAAAAGTGGAAAGTTTTCCCACTAAGAACTGGAAAAAGACAACTATATGCACTGTCACACTATGATTCAACATAGTGCTGGAAATCCTAACCATCACCAAGAAACAAAAGAAAGAAAAGACATCCAAATCAGAAAAGAAGAGGTCAAACTATCTCTGCTTGCTGGCAATATTATCCTTTATTTAGAAAACTCAAAGACTCTATCCAAAGACTTCTAGAATTTATAAATGAATTCAGTTAAGTCTCTGGTTACAAAATCAGTGTACACAAACCAGTAGCATTTTTCTGTACTAATGATATTCTAGCTGATAATCAAATCAAGGACTCAATAACATTTACAATAACAATGAAGAGAATAAAATGCTTAGGATATATTTAACCAGGGAAGTGAAAGATATCTACAAGGACAACTACAAAACACTGATGAAAGAAGTCATAAATGACATGACAAATGGAAAAACATACCATTCTCATGAATTGGTAGAATCATGATCATTACAATGTCAATTCAGCCCAAAGCTATTCGGCACAATTCCCATCAAAACACCAAAGTCTTATTTCACAGATCTAGAAAAAATAATCCTAAGCTTCACTTGGAACCAAAAAAGATCTCCAATGGCCAAAGCAATCTTATGTAAAAAGAAGAAATCTGGAGGCATCACATTACTGCACTTCAAATTATTCTACAGGCTATAGTAATAAAAACACACGATGATGATGTAAAAGTAGAGACATAGATCAATGAAACAGAATAGTGTACCCAGAAATAAAACCATACATCTTTGACCAACTGATCTTCAAAAATCAGACAAAAGCATACAATGGGAAAATGATTCCCTATTCAATAAATGAAGCTGAGAAAACTGGATAGCCACATGCAGAAGAATGAAACTGGATCCCTATCTATCATCATATACAAAAATTAACTCAAGATGCATTAAAAGCTTTAATGTAAGACCTAAAACCATAAAAATCCTTGAAGAAAACTTAGGAAAAACTATTCTGGACATTGGCCTAGGCAAAGAATTTATGACTAAGACCCCAAAGGCAAATACAGCAGCAAAAATAAATAAATAAACAAACAAATAAATAATAAATAACTGGAACTTAGTTAAATTAAAAGCTTCTGCACAGCAAAGGATATAATTAACAGAGTAAGCAGGCAGCCTTCAGAATGGGACAAAATATTCAGAAAGTTAACATCTGAAAGTGGCTGTTTTACCGAATACACAAAGAACTCCAACAAAACAGAAAGGCAAAAAAACATAAGAAAGATAAAAAGATATCAACATAAGTTTTCTTCAAAAGAAGTTACACAAATTGCTAACTCACATAGAAAATAATGGTCAATATCACTAACCAGGGAAATGCAAATTAAAACCACAAAGAGATATCACCATACCCCTGTCAGAATGGTCATTGTTAAAAAGTCAAAAAACAGCAGATGCTAACATGGATGCAGAGACAAAGATATGCTTATACAGTGTTGATGGGACTGCAAATTAGTACAAGCTCTATGGAAAACAGAATGGAGATTATTAAAAGGGCTAAAAATATACATACCATTCAATCAAGCAATCCCACTACTGGGTATCTACGCAAAGGAAAATAAATCATTTTATAAAAAACGACACCCGCACTTGAATGTTTATTGCAGCACAATTCACAATTGCAAAGATATGACATCCACCTAAATATCCATGAATATATGAGTGAATAAAGAAAATATGGTATATACAAGATGGCTGATCAGAGATATCACTAGCCAGATCAACTCTGTAAGAAGAAGTTTTACATGAAAGAGAAAAAACAAAAGACTGGCCACCATAGATTGGAAGAGAGTCTAAAGGAAGGGTGCCTGAACCTAAAGGAGACTCCACGGGAAGAGGTTGTGGAGCAGATCTAGAAGGAGAAAGGCATCAGTGGGGATTAAGCCCTGAGAGGCTTGAAAATCAGTGAGAAGGGTGTGTGGCTCAGTTAACATCTTTCTGCCTCATATCTCAGATTGTTGGTGGGCTCCTGAGCTGTTAGAGAGACCATCTGCTGACACCAGCACAGAGACTGCTGCTGCTGCTGCTGAGCATAGAGCTTCTTGCAGACAGGGCACCAGGCTCCAAGCCAAACCCAGGTGCCTATCACACCACAGACCCAAAGCAGTCGGAAGGCACCACCTTGCTTCTCTACACAACAGGTCTATATTGTCCTCCCCAGGGGGTCTCGACCACTGAGGTTCTGTCTTGCTCATCCCAACACAGACATTTCCTAACTCTGGCCCAGGTGATCTGCATGACTCCAGAGCTCCATCATTCTGGGAAGACTGCCTCCTGCAGAGAGGATTGGAAATGACCAGAGGGTAGGTTTTACTCCACCTGACTTTTTTACTCCCCTTTCCCTCCCTTACATGCAGCTACCAAGAGAGACAATTGAGCCACCACACGGAGGCTTCCACAGGAAACAGGGCTCATATCTTTCTTTTTTAGGCCCTGCAGCAGACTGAGGGGCCTGCTGGTCCTCCCTGGTGCTGCTTGTGCAGCAACTCCAGCTGAGTAGGACACGATTGCGGGTGTAGGGACATCAAATCAGCTTGGGCACTGGATGGGTGACTTGGAGCCAGCACCCTTTTCCCGGGGATGGTCAGGAATTTATCCCTGGGGCCCAGGGGATGGACCAGCAGGCCAAATCACATACACCCAGGTATTGATTGCATCTCCAGGGTGCACAGAGGGGATATTTGTAAAGTAGCCTCATGAGGTGTGGGTGCCTGCAGGAGCAGATCAGGAATGAGTGTGCAGTGTGTGCCCTAGCTGTGGTGAGCTTGTGAGGTAGCCCTACTCCAATGGGTGGGACATGCTCCCAGCTCAGGTTGGGATCCTAGGTAAGGAAACTCCTGGTCTGGGTCACAGTCATAGGTCTGCTGTCTTGAGGTCCTGCCTGATGCCAGAGGCCCAAGATAAACTTCAGAATAGGGGAAGGTGAAAAAGAGCAAGGCCTGATCCAGTCTAACTGATCGAGGATCCCAGACATCCCTGCCTCCACACGCAGATTTTCTGGTTGAGTGGGGCCACTTAAAATCCTCCCTGGCAGCTTTACCCAGTGGTGGGGAAAGGACATTTGACCCCTGTTACAAGCATTTGCAGACCTTGAGGGCAAGCTCACCCAACACAGCCATGCCCAGCCTCACTCCCAAACCCACCCCAGCTTAGGTGGAGAATAAGGACACACCTGGAAGTTCCAGTGCCCCATCCATAACCTAGGACATTCGAGTGCTTCTCCTGAGAAACTAGAGCAGGTCACAGGATCCAAAAACAACATTACAGATTATTGTTCCAGCAAGTGCCACTTAGTGACAGGGAGGTCAATTTGCAGTCCTTTTCACTGCATTGACTGAATCATCATACGAGGTGGGGTTCATTCTTACCCACAAACACCACTTACTGGCTCAGAGATTAAACTGGGAGTGTCATTATGTAAACAAAAGAAAATCCAAAGGTAACAAGCAACAGCTGTTCTATATGGGAAGGAATCAGTGAAAGAAATCCATAGGTATGAACAATCAAATTGAAAGAAAACCCCCAAAAGCTAACACTAGCTCTCTAGCAATGGATACTAACCAAAATCAGAATATTGAAATGAGAGATGAATAATTTTGCACATGGATTATAAGGAAGCTCAATGAAAAAGAAGATAAAATGGAAACCAAATACATAGAAACCACAAAAAACAATGCAGGAAATCAATTAAAAATTCGCAAAATAATTGAAATATAAATGAAAAATCAAATAGAACTTCTTGAAATCAAAAATACATTAAAGGAATTACAAAACACAGTTGAAAGCCATAAAAATGGTGAGATCAAGAAGGAAAAGAATCTCAGAGCTTTAATACAACACCTTTCATTTAAACAAGCTGTTCACAGAGATAGAGCAGAGAAATAAGAGAAATGAACAAATCTTACAAGAAATATTCATTTATGTGAAGAGGCCTAATGTAAGAATCATAGACTTTCCTGAGGGTGAAGAGGAAAATACATAAGGGTTGGATAGTTTATTTGAGGGAATAATTGAGGAGAATTTCACTGGCCTTTCTAGAAATCTAGATATCCAGGTACAAGAAGCTCAAAGGAATCCTGGGAGATTCATGATAAAGAAGAAAACACCAGGACACATATTCAAAAGATTGACCAAAATAAACACAGAAGAGGCATGCCTATAAGCCAAAAGGTGAAAGCAGCAGGTAACTTAGAAAGGAAAACTCATCAGACTAACTGAAGACTTCTCAACTGAGGCCTTACAAGACAGAAGGAATTGGGGCCCCATTCTGATTCTTCTGAAACACAATAATGACAAGCCTAGAATTTTATATCCTGAAAAACTGAGATTCATATATGAGGGGGAAATAAAATATTTCTCAGTCAAGCAAACACCGAGGCAATGTGTCAAGACAAGACCTTCCCTGCAGGAAGTACTCAGAACTGTGTTATACATGGATCAGCACAATAGACACTCACCACTGTAAAATGACCCAAAAGCTAAAGCTCAAGGGCCAGATACTACAATGGCTCAAGACAAAACAAAACAACAAAGTTCAACTGAAAAGGATGAACAGAAATTCATTCCACTTATCATTTTTTTCAATAAATGTGAATGGCTTGAACTGCCCCCTGAAGAGACATAGGCTGGCCGAGCAGAAAAATATACACAAACCAAGTATCTACTGCCTTTAGGAAACACATCTCACCCACAAGATCTCATTCAGACTCAAGGTGAAGGGATGAAAAACAATATTTCATGCAAATGGAAACAAAAAGAAAGCTGATGGGGCAGTTCTGATATGAGGCAAATTCATCTTCAAATCAACAAATGTAATGAAAGACAAAGTTGGTCATTATATAATGGAAAAGGGATAAATTCAACAAGAAGACATAACAATTCTAAATATTTATGCATCCAACACAAAAGCAAAGAGATTCATAAAGTAAATCCTACTTGATCTGAACAAAATGATAAACAGCAGCACCATAAAAGCTAGAGACTTCAACACACATTTCACTGGAAAGAACAGATCTTCCAAAAAAATAAACCAAAATAAAACAAACAAACTAAAAAGACACAATGGACTTAAACAGAACTGTAGAACACATTTGCCTAACAGATATTTACAGAACATTCTACCACCAAACCACTGAATACACATTCTTATCATCAGCTCATGGGATATTCTCTAAGATTGACCACATCATAGCCACAAAATATGTTTCAATGAATTTTAAAAAATAGAAATTATATCATGCATCTTCTCAGACCATAGTAGAATAAAATTAGAAATTAACTCCAGCACAAACATTCATCTCTGCACAAAGTCATGGAATCTAAAGAACCCACTGGTGAATGATAGTCAGTTAAAGCAGGAAATTAAGATCAAAATTAAAAGATTCTTTCAAATAAATGAGAAGGAGACACAAATTACCAAAAATATATGGGAAACAGCTAAAGCAGTTCTGAGAGGAAAATTCATAGCCATGAATGCCTACATCCAAAAGACAGAAAGATCCCAAATCAACAATCTAATGAATCGTCTCAAAGAACTGGAAAAGGATGAGAAAACCAATGCCAAACACAGCATATGAAAGGAAATAACAAATAGCAGAGCAGAACTAAATGAAATCAATGATGAAAAAACTATATGGAAGATTATTGAAATAAAAAGTTGTTTCTTCGAAAAGATAAAAAATATTGACATGTCTCTTGATAGATTAGCAAGAAGCAAAAAAGAAAAGACTCTAATAAGTTCAATCAGGAATAGAAAAAGAAGAAATTATGACTGATACTAAGAAATACAAAATATTATCTCTGAATACTATAAAAATCTCCATGCACATAAACTTGAAAACGTGGAGGAAATGGACACATTTTCAGAATTGCAAGGCATCCCTGGGCTCCATCAGGAAGAAATATAATTCCTGAACAGATAAATATCAATTACCAAAATAGAAGTAGTAATAAAAAACTCCTACCTAAAAAAAAATGCGCCAACCAGATGTTTTCACCCCTGAATTTTACCAGACCTACAAAGAAGAGCTGGTGCCTATTATGAAGAAATTATTCCACAACATTGAGGAGGAAGGAATCCTTCACAACACACTTTATGAAACCAACATCACCATGATCCCAAAGCCAGGAAAGGACTCAACAAAAAAAGAAAACTACAGACCAATATCCCTTATGAATTTTGATGCCAAAATTCTCAATAAAATTCTATCAAATTGAATTAAGCTTCTCACAAAAAAACTAATTATGACCAAGTTGGCTTCATCCTGGAGGATGGTTCAAAATAAGCAAATACATGAATGTAATTCACCACATTAATAGAAGTAAAATCAAAGACCATATGATACTCTTAATAGATATAGAAAAAGCATTCGACAAAATTCAGAACCCTTTTATAATAAGAGCAGGTAACAAAATAGGCTAGACATGACTTTCCACAAAATGATAAAACCAATATAGGACAAACCCACAGCCAACATCATACTGAATGGGGAAAGTTTGAAAAAAATGCCACTTAAAACTTGTACCAATCCAGGCTGCCCTCTGTCACCACTTCTATTCAACATAGTTCTGGAAGTCTTAGCCAGAGCAATCACATAAGAGAAGGGAATCAAAGGCATCCAAATGGTCGCAGAAGTGGTCAAACTATCATTCTTTGCCAATCATACGATCTTATTTCCAGACAACCACAAAGATTCTGTGAAGAGACTCCTGGATCTGATAAATAAATCCAGCAAACTCTCAGGTTACAAATTCAATATACACAAATCAGTAGCATTCTTATACACAAGCAACAGTCAAACTGAGAATCAAATCAAAGTATCAATATCTTTCACAGTAGCAGCAAAGAAAATAAAATACCTAGGAATATATTTAACCAAGTAAGTGAAAGACCTCTACAGGAAGAACTACACTCAGGAAGTAAATTGCAGGGTATATAAACAAAGGAAAAAACATACCATGCCCATGGATTGGTAGAATCAACTTTGTTAAAATGTTTATAATACCCAATGTAATTTACAGATTCAAATCAATCCCCATTAAAATACCAGTGACATTTTTCACTGATCTAGAAAAAATAGTTCTATGCTTTGTATAGAACCAGAAAAGACCTCACACAGCCAGAGCAACCTTAAGATAAAAGAACAAATTGGGAGGCATCACTCTACCAGACTTCAATCTATACCATAAGGCTATAGTAACCAAAACAGCATGGTACTGGCACAAAAACAGAGACATGGAGCAATGGATCAGAGCAGAGAACCCACATATAAAACCATCCTCATATTGCCATATGATCTTTTACAAAACAGATAAAAACATACACTGGGGAAAAGAATCCCTGTTCAATAAATGATCCTGGGAAAATTGGATAGCTACATTTAGAAGACTGAAACTGGATCCATTCCTCTCATCACTGAAAAAATTTAATTCATGATGGATAATAGACTTAAACCTAAGGCATGAAACTATAAGAATTCTAGAAGAAAATGTTGGAAAAGCTCTTATAGATATCAGCCTAGGCAAAGAATTTATGAAGAAAACCCCAAAAGCAATCATAGCAACAAAATAAATAAATAAATAAATGGGACCTGATCAAATTCAGAAAGCTTTCATACAGCCAAGGATATAATCAATAGAGTGAACAGAGAACCTACAGAATGGGAGAAAATATTTACATGCTATACATCTGATAGATTGCTAATATCCAGAATCTATAAAGAACTCAAGCAGAAAAGCAGGAAAAAGTCAAATGACCACATTTTAAAGTGGGCAAAAGACATGAACAGAAGCTTTTCCAAAGAAGATTCATTAATTGACAATAAATACATGAAAAAATGCTCAACGTCTCTAATCATTGGGGAAATGCAAATCAAAACCACAATGAGATATCAACTAACTCCAGTGAGAATGGCTTTTATCCAAGAGTCCAAAAACAACAGATGCTGGTCTGTATGCAGAGAAAAACTTATTCACTGTTGATAGGACTGAAAACTAGTACACCTTCTATGGGAAGCAGTATGGATGTACCTCCAAGAACTAAAAGTAGCCCTACCACTTAATCCAGCAATTCCACTGTTGGGTATTTATCCAAAGGAAAAAAATCATTTTATAAAAGAGACACTTGCATCTGAATGATTATTTCAGCACAATTTGCAATCACAATGATGTGGAATCAATCCAAGTGCCCATGAACGCATGAGTGGATTAATAAAATGTGGTATATGTATAGCATGGAGTACTACTCAGCCATAAGAAAATGGGGAAATGACACCTTTTTTAACTATCTTGATGAAACTGGAGACCATTCTTCTAAGTGAGATATCATAAGAATGGAAAAACCAACACCACATGTACTCACTATTAAAATAGAATTAACTGATCAACTCTTATATGCACATATGGAAATAAAACTCGATGGAAATCAAGTAGGTAGGAGGAAGGATCATGGGATTGGTAAATTCACACCTAACTGGTACAGTGGGAATTATCTGGGTGATGGGCACCCTTGTAACATTGACTCAAACTGTACAAACAATACATGTAACCAAAATGTGTGTATTCCCATCATATTCTGAAATACAAAAGGAAAGAGAACACAGCTTGCCGTTGGTTAATTCAATAGCTGAAGCAACGATTCTAAAAGATAAGCTACACTTATTCACTATCTTCTCTTTCTTATAACTTATTTTTTCTTTTATATTGTGAATTATGGAAAAATCTTTGCTTTAACTTGGTATACTTGGCATTGTTCTACGTGGTATTGAATTCTGTGGTCTCAATTTGTCCCAAAGTCCTTGTGTAAACACAGGAATAAAATATATCTTGTGTGAACTGAAATGTTAGCCAAATATTCCCCTAATCTGTCATTATTCAGCCCTTTTCATTTCACACTGTGCTGTTTCTTGGATTCAGACTTAAAGGCTGAAAGCCAAATAAGTCAATCATTTCTCTTGGAGGAAAGTTGGCTGCTTGAGCAAAAGTGGCAGGATTTTTTTTCTAACCAGCAATTCAGTCACAGGAGCAGGTTTCCCTAGGTGACCTGCTTTGAATAATGAGTCTATTAAATTAACCACAAATCTGAAAAGTTCAGTGTTGCCAAATATAATTTTGCATTAAATAAAAAAACCTGCATTATAATGATCTTTCTTTTTAAGTAATGTAATTACAAAATTTTCCCACTTCATACTCTAACTGATTTGTCTAAATTGCTATAATCGTATTATACTAAATTCAGTATATGTGCCAGCAAACCTCCTCAGGTATCTTATTGTCATTTTCAATGAAATCTCTCTTAATTCTCAAATGTCACATAAAATATTGGAAATAAAATATTAAGACACCTGGGTGATATATTTAGATGGAAAGATCTAGGTAAAAGATGGAACATTGGTATATTCAGCACTCACATACAGGTTTAACTGTAATTTTATCCTATTCTAGTTGCCATCATCAGAGCTTGCCCACGATCTTTCGAAACTTATATGTCACTATTCCCTTTTGTGACTACTCAATCACATTCAAACATATCTTAAACTTTCCCTGGTCTGCGATGATCTTTCTCCCATATAACTCACTTGGATATTACTAAATTTTCAAAACCCCACTTAAATAATTTTCTCTAATCCCTTTCATGCTCACCCAAATTAGAAGTAAATCTTCTGCCCTTTCTTAGTATCTGTATGAGTTATCATCTTAGAGATATTTGTGTAAATGTCTCATCTTATTTAGCTATGACTCCCTAAAGGCAGTGCTATGGTTTGGATGTGTCCTCTCATTTAATTCATTTTGAAACATAGTCAGCATTATGGTGGTATTAAGAGGTGGGGCATTTGGAAAGTAATTAAGTCCTGAGGGCTCCCCCATTCCTGAATGGATTAGTGCCAATAAAGAGGTTTGCGGGAACTAGCTTAGGCCCTGTTTGTTCTCCCATATCTTTTGCCATGTGAGGACACACAGATGACAACATTCATGAGGAATTGGCCTTCACCAGACACAAAACCTGCCAGTGCCTTGCTTTTGGGCTTTCCAGTCTCCAGAACTGTGAGAAATAAATTTCTAATATTTATAAATTACCCAGCATCAGGTATTTTTTTTACTGCACTACAAACAGATTAACACAAGCAGCGGTTGTCTTCTCTATCTCTATATACCTTATTGTCCTTAGTAGAGTACTTAATAAAAAATAGGAGCTCAATGTTCGTTTAAAAACAAAAACAGATTGTGGAAAATGATGTTTGTATTCCAATAGGGATTGTATTGAATCTGTAGATCACTTTGGGTAGTATAGACATTTTAACAATGTTCATTCTAACAACCCATGAGCATGGTATGGTTTTCCCCCTGTTTACGTCCTCTACTATTTCCTTACTAACTGTTTTATAGTTCTCCTCATAGAGGTCTTTTATCTCCTTAGTTAAATATATTCCTAGATACTTTATTTCCTTTGTTGCTATTGTGAAGGGTATTGAGTGTTTGATTAGATTCTCAGCTTGATTGTTATTGGCGTATAGGAATGCTACTGATTTCTGTACATTGATTTTGTAACCTGACACTTTGCTGAATTTTTTTTATCAATTTCAGTAGTCTCATGGCAGAATCTTTGGGGTTTTCTAGATATAAGATCATACCGTCAGCAAAGAGAGATAGTTTGACCTCCTCTGGCCCCATTTGTATGCCTTTGATTTGCTTTTCTTGTCTGATTGCTCTGGCTAGGACTTCCAGTACTGTGTTGAATAGAAACAGTCATAGAGGGCAACATTGTCTGATTCCAGTTCTAAGGGGGAATGCTTTCAATTTTTCCCCATTCAGTATGATGTCGGCTGTGAGTTTGTCGTATATAGCTTATATCATTTTTAGGTAAGTCCCGTCTATGACTATTTTGTTAAATAATTCTACACTTTGTATGGAACCAAAGAAGACCCTGTATAGCCAAAGAAATCTTAAGCAAAAAGAACAAATTGGGAGGCATAAATTTATCAGACTTCAAGCTATACTACAAGGATATAGTAACTAAACAGCATAGTACCGGCACAAGAACAGAGACATAGACCAATGGAACAGAACTGAGAACCCAAATATAAAACCATTCTCACATAGCGATCTAATATCTGACAAAGCAGACAAAAACATACACTGGAGAAAAGAATCCTTATTCAATAAATGGTTCTGGGACAACTGGATAGTCACATGTAGAAGACTAAAACAGGGTCCGCACCTTTCACCTCTCACAAAAATCAACTCATGGTGGATAACAGACTTAAACCTAAGGCATCAAACTATAATAATCCTAGAAGACAATGTTGGAAAAATTCTTCTAGACATTGGCCTAGGCAAAGAATTTATGAAGAAGACCCCAAAGGAAATCACAGCAACAACAAAAATAAATAAATTGGACCTGATCAAATTAAAAATCTTCTACACAGCCAAGGAAACTATCATGAGAGCAGACAACCTACAGAATGGGAGAAAACATTCGCATGTTACACATCCAATAAAGGGCTGATAACTAGAATCTACATAGAACTCAGGAAAATCAGCAAGAAAAGATCAAACAACCCTATCAGAAAGTGGACAAAGGACATGAACAGAAACTTTTCAAAAGAAGATAGACTAATGGCTAATAAACATATGAAAAAAATGCTCAACATCTGTAATCATCAGGGAAATGCAAATCAAAATCACAATGAGATATCACTTATCCACAGTGAGAACAGGCTTTATCAAAATGTCCAAAGGCAATAAATGTTGGCATGGATCTGGTGAGATAGGAACACTCATACACTGCCGGTGGAACTGAAAACTAGTACAACCTCTGTGGAATGCAATATGGAGATACCACAAAGAGATATAAGTAGAACTACCATTTGATCCAGCAATCCCATTATTGGGCTCTACCCAAAAGAACAGAAGACATTGTATAAAAATGACATCTGCACTAGAATGTTTATAGCAGCATAATTCACAATTGCAAAGATGTGGAAACAACCCAAGTGCCCACCAATACATGTGTGGGTTAATAAAATATGATGTATGTATACTATGGAGTTCTATTCAGCTACAAAAGGTAATGGTAATCTAGCACCTCTTGTACTATCCTGAATAGAGCTGGAACTCATTCTACTAAATGAAGCATCCCAAGAAGGGAAAAATAAGCACCACATGTACTCACCATCAAATTGGTTTTAACTGATCAGCACTTAAGTGCACATATAGTAATGGCATTCACTGGATGTCAGGCAGATGGGAGAGGGGAGGAGGGGATGGTTATATACACACATAATGGGTTCAATCCACGCTGTCTGGGGGATGGACATGCTTGAAACTCTTACTCGGGTGGGGCAAGGGCAATATATGTATATTAAACATTTGTATCCCCATAATATGCTGAAATAAAAAATAATAATATGAAAAAAAAACAAAAGCAAATTATTCTACCTAATCAGTTAATTTTATGATGGGAGAAGCTGGAATCAAAAGGGATTTCTCTATCACCAGTCATATGTGAACTGGCAAAGAAATGGCTTTACAGAGTGAAATAGAGAGGTGCGATTTATTTATTTTCTTAAATATTCCTAGAACACCACGTGCCCATAATTGAATGGAAATTCAAAAGTCACATTCCATAGGTATACAGAAAATATTTTTGGATTATCTAAGCCACTAATTCCAGTCATTAGCATGAATAGTCAAGAAATGGATGTTGGGCAGGGGGGAGGGGGGAGGGGGAGGAGGGGACAGGTATATGCATACACAAAGAGTGCAATGTGCACCATCCGAAGGATGGACATATTTGAAACTCGGACTTGGGGGGGGCAAGGGCAACATACGTAACCTAAACATCTGTACCCCCATAATATGCTGAAATAAAAAAAGAAGAAAAGAAATGACCATGAAACAGATGACCACATCTCCTAATACAACCCAGAAAAAGCATAATACTCACACTGAACCAAATCAAGCCTAAACAGTAGTTTTAATCTCTGCAAATAAAAAAACCCTTCCATATTTAAACTGAACACACAACAAAAAGTAGTCAATATAGAATGATCAATAGAGCAATTGTAGTTTTCATGATGTTCATATAAAGTATCTCCAATAAGCAAATTTATATTTGAGGTCATAAAACTTAAAGGTTGTAGTAAATGCTACATAAATTTTATTTTGAAACATATTTTAAATGATAAAGTATTATTCAGTATAAGGTAAGATAGTTAAATAATTACATATAATACAGTAAAAAACAAGTTAATAGCTTAGCTAAAAGTATAACTCTTTAAAATATAATTATATTTGAAACTGTCACCTGCATCCACTCTGGACTGACTCGGTATGGGTCCAGTATCCATCAAAGTGAACATTTAACAATACAAGCAGTAGACCTTAAACAAAATCTACATCTAACACAGAACATAGGGTGACAGTGACAGAGAAATGTATACACACTGTGACAGAAAAATGTATATACACTGTGAATGAAATAAACTATGAATGGTTTTTAAAATGCTAATGTTTTACATGTAAATGAGTATTATTCTCTTCAAAGTTGTTGCCTTGGAATATGATATACTAATAAAACTATTTCTTGTGCTCAAAGTATTTTTATAAACCCTCTTTAGAGATTGCTTCAGATTGATTCAGATGGGGTGAACCCATCTTTTTACAACTGATAATGTGAAAATTTGGCTACTGCTTTGCTTGCACTTTTAGGTGTTCCATTAATAGAGTGCAGGGAAATAGCTGATGATGGAAGCAAAGAAAGACAACCAGATAAACAAACATACAACTTTCAACTAGGAATGGTAGGGATACTTTTGATTGTGAGGTATACTCGCTGCAAACTAATTTGTAGTTTATTATTGGCTTGTGTCCTTTGCATTTGACAGCCTAGCCAAACTTCAGTCAACTAGACCAAATCACCGGTGTTCGTTGACTCTTTGCTGGAGACATAGAAAGAATAGTCTCTTTCTATGTGCTTGACTAACTGGATAGCGTGGTAGCTGATCACATTACCTCTATTTCCTCATCAGCGGCCCTAAAATGAGCTTTAACCTTTTAGAAATGGAGAAGAAACCCTAATCAGATACTAGACCTTAAGTGGTTTGTTAAGAGGGCACGTCCACATTACTAGAAGTACTAAAACAAAGATTAGAATATCACTTGACAAGGATATTGTAGAGAGCATTTCTGCGCAGGGTAGAGAATTGTATCATACTGATTTTTTTTATTTCTGCATATTATGGGGGTACAAATGTTTAGCTTACGAGTGTTGCCCTTGCCCCCTCCCCACCGAGTCAGAACTTCAAGCGTATCTATCCCATAGACGGTGTGCATCACACTCATTTTGTTTGTATATACCCATCCCCTCCTTTCCCCTCCCATCTGCCTGATGCCCGATAAATGTTATTCCTATATGTGCACTTAGGTGTTGATCAGTGGAACCAATCTGATGGTGAATACATGTGGTGCTTACTTTTACATACTTGGGATACCTCACTTAGTAGAATGGGTTCCAGCTCTATTCAGGATAATACAAGAGGTGCTAGATCACCATTGTTTTTCGTGGCTGAATAGAACTCCATGGTATATATATAACACATTTTATTAATCCACTCATGTATCGATGGGCACTTGGGTTGTTTCCACATCTTTGCAATTGGGAATTGTGCTGCTATAAACATTTGAGTGCAGATGTCTTTTTTATAGAATGTCTTTTGTTCTTTTGGGTAGATGCCCAGTAATGGGATTGCTGGATCAAATGGTAGATCTACTTGTATCTCTTTAAGGTATCTCCATATTGC
>CAUYSK010111591.1:0-38279 GCA_963575035.1 Avahi laniger
GATTAATTTCTTTCTATTTTTAGTAGAGACGGAGCCTCGCTCTTGCTCAGGCTGGTTTCGAACTCCTGAGCTCAAACAATCCGCCTGCCTCAGCCTCCCAGAGAGCTAGGATTACAGGCGTGAGCCACCGCGCCCGGCCTCTGCTGCCCTTTTGTTCCATCCGGGCCCCCAGCAGATGGATGGCACCTGCCCCCATCCAGGCAGATATTCCCCGCTCTGCTCCCTGACTCACATGCAGCCTCCTCTGGGAACACCCTCACAAGCACACCCAGAAATGATGCTTTACCAGCTATGTAAGTATCACTTAACCCAGTCAAGTTGACACCTATAATTAACCCTCACAGATCTTCTAAACCAACCCCTCTGAAGCCTTCAATAATGGTAAGGGCATCCATATATCTATAGATACAACCACTTACTGAGTACGTGAACTAAGAGAAGTACAGTGACCTCGTATCCGGCACTTACGAATTTTTCTGCACTGCACTTAGAGAAACCGTAACCCCAGTTTGGTTAGTCTGACCTCAGCACGAGTCCATGCTTGGTACCTAGTAATTTCCGATCCGTGGTGGTAACTCAACCCATGGTTATCCTGTTACTCACTTACTGACATCACTTAAAACAAGTCTATGGGGTTTGTCCCTTGGTCACTCCTATCACCTCTTCACTCACCCCTGTGCAGACCGGGTTCCACTGCAGGCAGCAGCCCAGGCTCATATCCCATATCATAGAATGCCCTGAACTTCCCCAGGTCAGGGGGAGGTGAGCAATGGTGATCGTCCTGCCGCCTGTATAGCGGATGAGTCGTCTCGAATAGCAGAAGCAGAGGTGATGGGGAGGAAGCATGTCCCACTGACACAGGACACCATGCTCGGGGGCTCTGTGCCCCCCTTGTCAAGGTCAGGCTTGTTCAGATGATATGGGGTGTCCCTGGAGAGATGTCCTTCGAGCAATGGGAATGGGAGCTGGATCCCCTCTCTGTGACCTCAAGAAGCTTATTTAACCTTGGTGACTCTGTGCTCATCATCTGCTTTTGGAAGCTTGGTGTATCTGTATCAAATCTTGATTTCTTATGTGCAAGGCATGGGAAGGGCTGCAGTTCTCACTGCTGGTCACCCTCCGCGGGGGTTGTCACGTCCTTAGCAAGATCTCTTTGGAGTAGACTTGAGCTTAGGTATTAAGAGCCTAAAACACATGCGTAGCTTTTGGTCCCTGATTTCTTCCCATTTTTATGTCTGTATTCCAAAGAAATAATCAGTGATATCATTAAATATTTGCATTCAGGGTTATTATTTGAAACTTTATATATAACAATGACAATGTATAACTAGCCTAAATCCAACGATGGGGGATTACCCAGATTATGTTTTATTCCCATGATTCGGCATTACACAGTCATTTAAAATCTTATAAAGAAAATTTAATAACATTGGAAAATTCTTGTAATATAAAGCATGCAAATAAACGCTCTATATAATTTTGTTACAGGTATATAATGTACCTAAGAATATATTTATGGTGGTTATCTCCGGATGACAGTGTTGATTATGGGTGATTTAAAATTTTTTCTTCGTCGTAATGTTCTATATTTTTCAGTTGCTACAAGTTAATATACAAGAATGAAAATCTTACTTAAAAAATTTTGGCATTAGAGTCTGAAGGTCTGGGTCCAGGTCCCCAATACTGGCTGCGTGACCTGAAGTAAGAGAAACGTGGAAAGCGAAAAACTTGCTCACCTTTTTCACCGGATGGGTGAGAAGCTAAAATAAGACAATGTGCATAAAAGAGCCATTTTGGAGAAAAATGGCAAAAAGCTAGAGGGGCCATTGCTCACGAGAATTGGACCAGGAAGCAAGAAGCTACTCTTGTAAAAAATGTTGATGCTATAACAGGATTTCAGGTCAGCCCTATCGCCTCCAACCCATCTTCAAAACATTTAAAATTAAAAAGAAAAAAAGCCAACTCATGCAGAAGTTTCTTCTGCCTGTTAACAGAGTGCCTCTGGGTAGTTAAAACAAGCTGCAGCGGATAATGGTGTGATCGGGTGGGAGCTCTGGACAGGTGAGAGTCATTATTCCTGTGTGGTAAGACCTAAAAGAGTCCGCTGGGCAGCTACCTGTCCTACAGAGGGTTACATGGGGTCTTCACCCAGAGCCCGATGCTTTAAGACATCTGTAGCCTCCAGAGTACATTTCCTGCCTTTGACAGAGTGGTAGGAGCTGCCCCTGCCCATCCTGGGGTGTGGACAGAGACATTCAGCTATCACTGCAGGTGGTGTGCTGTCCGGTGTAGCCACTTAGAATGCATTCGCAATCTTTAATTAACTGCAAAATGTGAATTCCTAATGCCCAACATCCTGCTTCTCTGCAACGACTCTTACGCACATGTGCATTCTTTTTAAATACTGTGTGATCTCCCATAGACTGGGCTAAAATAATACACAGACACCAGCCACTCTCCTTACAGTTCAGCATCTCAAGTTGAGCTGCAATGGAGTGAATCAATATGTATCAACATGGAAATTCTCCAAGAGTTTTTGGGGTTTTTTTATTTTTAAAAAAGTATGTTGCTAATCATGGTGTAGACTATCAAATCATTTATATAAAGACAACTCAAAACATTACAATTCTAATTTCTGTGGGTGTTTCAAGGCATAGAAAACTGTCTGGAAATGTTCATACCAAATTGATAATATTAGTTAGGTTGGAGAGCGGGGGAAGCACGGAAGAGAAAATCTATTTACTTGTATTTAAAATGATTTGCAAAAAGAATGTATATACGTGTTGCGTGTGGAATTAAAATTAATTTAAAAATAAAATGGAAATAGCTTGCAAAAAATAATTATGGATAGCTGATATTTGAACAAATCTACTATAGACAATTAGAGCCAGGTATCTCATTGTTAGAGCAGGGAGTTATAAAGTTGGAAAGGGGAGAAAGAGGTAGAATAAACCCTGTCATCTTGGACTGAAATTGAAGGTGTAAGTGGTTTTCAGAGAAAGAGAAAGAGCAAGGGGTGAAGGGGGGGGGAATTGTTCATATGCACATACACAGAAAACCCAGAAACGATGACATCCCTGTAGCAACAAGCCCACCTAGCACCCAGACACTGGTTGTACATACCACGCTCCACTACGAGAAACCAGGGCCACTTGGACAAATGGCCAATTTCATGCCTGCCACAAAAAAACTCCACGACGATACCAGAACTCCTTATGCCAAAAAGTAAGAAAGCGCCCAAAGAACAATGAGGACATATCAAAAACAAAGGGACCGGTCCGAAAGGACTGGCACTGCCCAAATCCGAAGCCATTTTAGCACTAAAATAAATCACGATAAATAATCATGACCCATCGAATGAGACAAGCATCTGTGAGTTGCACTGATCTAAGCAAATACATGGAAAAGAAGGAAAAGTTCCTCCTGGCAGTAGAAAAAGACAGTTAGTAAATGTGGAAGGAATGATAGAATTAGAAAAATTACCTCTTGGTAACCATCATCATCGTCATCATCATCGTATCAGCTGAGAATCAAGGGGTGCCAAGTCACTGGGTGAACGTTTCAGGAGTAACAGGATATTTACATAGTATCCAAATACCTCCCCATGAGATACTTTGTCACTACCAAGGAAAAAAGTGTAACTTAATAGCAGAGAAACTGGGCGACCAAGCGCTCCGGGCTAACATCTGCGACGGTTATGGGACAAGCCCACACGCTGTGCCTCCCGGTAGGACGAACTGAGACCAAGGCACCACTTTGGTGGTTTTTCTGCCCAAAATGCACGATCCGAATCCCATCCCGATAAAACATCAGACAAATCCACATCAAGGACATGTTATTAGGACAACAGGTCATGTCGGAATAAAACCCGTAGGCTAGATAATAGCATGGTATCAACATTAATTTCCTGGTTTTTGTGTATTCTCTGGTCCCCGTGGTTACGTAAGTGAACACGCTTGTTTGTAGGATGTATGCACTGAAGTATTTAGGGGTGAAAGAGCATGATGTCTGCGATTCGTACTCCGATGGCTCCGAAAAATTAAAATGTGCGTATACACGTAATTATAGTGTGCGGGGGTGGGTAATGTGAAAGCGGAGAGAGCAGGAAAAGAGAAGAGAATAAAAGCTGGAAAAATGTTAAAAATTGGGGAATCCGATGAATATGGGAATTCCTGCAACTGTTCTGTAAGTCTGAAATCACAAATGTAAAGGGAATGAGAAAGCAGATAGACGAAACAACTTCCGGCAACCGCCCAAGGACTCCCACCCGGGAGTCCAGGTGGACAGCCTGGCAGACACCGCGTAGAGAAGCCGCGCAAACAGAATGCTCCAGAATCCGGGTCCAGACGCTGGCCGGGGAAGACAGGAACAGTGCGGCCTCTCAGGGCCACCGTTGCTAAAGCAGGACCATCGGTCCTGAATCTGGGGGCACTGGGGTGACCGAGCAGCGTGTGCCTGCAGAGCACTCGGCCCTGAGCCCAGCCTCGGAACCCGCTCCAGGGACACGAGCCTCGGCGAGTCCCCACTGTGGCCCCCGAGTCCAAACCGCGCAGCGGCCGGGCGGCTGGGTCTGTAAACCCCTCGGACACGTGCAGTAAACGCAAGGACATCAGCGCCCGCTGCCTGAGGAGGAAAGTCGGGGTCCCGTTGACGGCAAAGAGCTTGTTCGTGAATAAAGTTACCGTTTTAAAGCCGTTCCGGTGCTCCGGGTATCTGGTCAACGCCGTGTCCCCGGCCTGAGAACGCAGGAAGAGCTGTGTGGATCTGTATAGACGGGCAGGCGCGGGGACCCCGACGGATGCCTGAACTTCTGGCCTCTCCAGAAACTTTGAGGAATGACATTTAAACAAGCCCAGGCTGCCGCGGTCACCGGCCCTGGGGGAGGCCAGAGGTTCCGTCGTGGGCAGTGTCGGCTGGGGAGGGACCTGGGCCCAGAGTGCAGGCGTGTGTGTGTGTGTGTGTGTGTGTGTGTGTGTGTTTACACCACGCACACACTCCGCGGGGAACCTCGATATCTACAAAATACAGAATACATAGAATCAAAGTAGATTTCAATCCTACTCTGCAATTTAACTCTTTCATCCTTTAGCAGAAACATTTTCAACGTTTACAAAAACCCCCCAGATGACTCCGCTGAGACCCGCTGCCCATGTGCGGGGTCTGAGCCCCTGCAGGGCAGGCTGGAGGGCGAGGCCAGAGACGGGGCCGGCAGGCCTTCGGCCCCTCACCCGGGCAGGTCCTTAATCTCCCAAGCCCCAGCATCCTCCCGGGCGAAGTAAAGATAGCGCTGTCCCTCTTCTCACGCCGCCATGGAGACGGCAGATCACACACAGCATCCTGCACGCTCCGTGGTCAATCACTAGTGACAATAGCTGTGATTATCATTAACACTTGCTGCCTAGGGAAGAGCATCCGGGAAAGTATCCTCCCTGGAGTCCTGACTCTTGGACCCAAGAGAGACCCGAGCTGCCCAGAGCTGTTCTGGATCCACGGGCTTCCATCGGGCGCACAGCACTTGCTCTGAACTCACTTGTTGAGTGATCGTGTGGATCGGCACACCCAAATCCTTTTGCAATCTTAAAGGCCCTGGAGGAAATTCTTCTAAGTCCTCAAAAATATATCTTCAGACCCACCTGCAAGGGCGGATTTCCACCGTACCTGCAGCAGAGATTGTATTACCCTTGAGTCTAAATCATCTTTTTCCTTTCAGTTGCAAAAATCTTCCCTGACGGCGAACAGAACACATTCTTCTTCTAATTGTTGGTTTACCTCTCGAGCTGCCCGTGGCTCTCCCCGTCTCTAATCCTCACCTGCTCATTCATTAGCTATCAAGTGCGGCTTTTTGGAACAATTATATCCTGTCCTGCTGACAGCTCCGCACACGCGGGTAGAAGATACATCCCCACTCCTTGCGCAGGATGTAAATTATTGCTGGCATCGCCATACCTGAAGAGTGATTACACCTAGTGCATGGTTAAATAATGGATGCTTAGCGCGGTGCATTGTAATAAGCAAAAGATATGAAATATCTACTATTCTAAGTGGAATATGCAAAGTATTTTTTTTAAATAATAAAGCCGTTTTGGGGAAAGACAGGCTATTGATTCATGGTCTCCAGAAAAGATGCTCCGCGTGTCAGCTCATTTACAGAACTTGGCTGGTGCTGTCAGCCCATCTGTGAAATGGGGTGATGATCGTATCCTTCATCGAGCAGAGGTGCTGCAGGGAAAGGCTGAGCACCAGGCCTGGCACACACACGGGAGGTGCTTGGCAAACGGCAGTGGCTGCCGTCATCTGAGCAGAGGCTGGCCGGGCAGCGGGCTGGGGCTGCTCCCTCCGGTGGGAGCAGCGGCTGCAACACTCAGTGTAACACTCACGACCTGCACCTGGGCACAGACCAGGTCGGTGTCTGACCACAGGGAGGGTCGGCACCCACCCTCTTCCATCAGGAAGCCGTAGGAGAACCCGCTTGGCCACCAGGCACAGGGAGCCTTCAAAGGTTCTGCAGCGTTGGGAAGAAATGGAATGCTGGTGGCACTTGAAGATCTCTTGCTCTCTCTCTGAGGTCTTGCAGAAGCGAAGCCTCTGGACCCAGTGCAGGGCTCGGGCCTGGGCAGCAGGGTCCTTCTCCGACGCTCGGCCCAGGGCGAGGAGTCTGCAGAGCAAGCGGTCGTGCCTGCCCGGAGCCCACACCCTCCCCGTTTGAGAGCAGGCTGCGGCCCTCTTATTGAATGCATTTCACAGAACGCGAAGCTGAGACTCAGAGGCTAAAGGATTCCTTGTGGTCTTTCTGATTCCAAAGTTGTTCCTGCTGCCCCCTTTCCTGGGGCGTGGCTGCCTGGGCCTTTGCACCTGTCCGGTGGGCACCGCTTTGACCATCCAGACCAGTCTGTCTGGCGTTCCCGAGCTAAGGCCCCCAGAAGGTGGGGTTGCCTGTGCCGATGGGAATGAGCCCTTCCTGCTCTCGTTCCCGTGGTGGGGGGCAGAGGGGCCTACTACGGGGGCGGGGCCGAGTGCAGCAGGCTTCTTAGGCTGCAGAACCATCTAGAACCCTCACCGCATCCTCCCGTCCACTGCAGCACCTCCTGGGGTGAATGTCCTGGAACAGCACGGATTCCCACCAGAGCCCCTCTCAGCAGTCCCCAGAGGAGGCCTGGAGCTTGGGCGGCTTCTCCAGGCGGGAGCCCCTTGGTTCTCCTCTGCCTGCTTCAACACCCCAGGGCACCGAGGCACCGGCAGGAGGGCCCGGGTTCTGGGTCAGCCTGAGACGTTTCTGCCTCCTCGGAACCTCAGTGTCTGCATTCGTTGCCTGGGGCTGCCAGAACGACCGACACCTATTTTCTCACAGTTCTGGAAGCCAGAAGTCAGCAATCAAGGTGTCCAGAGGTCATGCTTCTTCTGGCTCTAGAGAAGAATCTGTTTCTCATCTCTTCCAGCCGTGGTGGCTCCGGGCCTTTCCGAGCTTGTGGCTGCAGCACTCTGCTCTCCACCTCTGTCTTCGCGTCACCTTCTCTGCATGCCGTCCCCTCTGTGTGTCTCTTACGAGGACACTCATCATCGGAGTTAGGGCCACCTGGATAATTCAGGGTGATCTCAGCATCTCAACACCCTTGGCCCACTTATATCTGCAAAGACCCTTTTTCCCAAATAAAGTAATATTTTCAGGCTCCCAGGATTGGGTGGGCATATCTTTTGGGGGGCTACCATTCACCCCACTATAGTTTCCTCACTTATAAAGCATGATTAATAACAGCATTGACCTCATAGAGCTGTGGTGAGGCTTTAACAAGATAACGTGTATTAGAGCAGAGCTTAAAAATAGTCACTGCAGTCAGTGAATAGTGTAGTTTCTATACACACAAAACGTTTAGGTAATGACATATTATAATATTTGGATCTCGATAAAGACCTAGTGCACTTCTAACATTCACTTGTTCAGTTTAACCAAAACAACCCCTAAGTGTTATTTGCATTTCCAGAGTGAGGGGTCCCCATGCACAAGGCGTTCCCGGGGACCAGGGTACCCAGTGTCGCAGGAGGCTTTTAAATATCTCCGGGGATTCGCCACCATTGCACCAGCCACTTAAGCGGTCGGAAGGTAAAAGCTAACGTTCGTGAAACACACGTGGACTTTTAGAGGACAACTCGGCCGTGCATCAAGGGAAGGAAAAGCAAGAATAGGAAACTAAAAATAAAAAAGGACAAAAGACAGGAAAACAGTGCAGGATATCTTTAATAGAGGGATGGCCGAGTGCCCAAAGCTGCACCCTGGCCCTGGGTGCGGCAGTGCAGGGGTTAACAGGAAAGCTGAGGACCCTGAGAAAAGCAAGTCACCCACCACAGCTGCAAAAGGATTACAATGATGTAAAAACCACAGTCCGTGCATGCGTGAGCGGGCGCGCTCGTGTGCGCACATACATGTCCGTGCATGTGTGGGCGGCACTCTTGTGTGTGCATGTACATGTCCATGCATGTGTGGGTGTCACTCTTGTGTGTGCACATACATGTCAATGCATGTGTAGGCGGGCACGCTCGTGTGCACATACATGTCCGTGCATGCGTGAGCGGACATGCTTGTGTGTGCACATACATGTAAGCACAGGACGAGGACGTCCTCGTGCATTGCAGGGTGTGTGGAGAGGGCCCAGCAGCTAACCCCTGTCCCTTCGGCAAAGGGACGGGCAGGAAGAGGCGGCGCAGCTTTCTGCTTCTGTAACGTGTGGGTATTTCCCGCAAGACGGCAGCAGGGTTTCCCAGGGTGATCTCAATATGAAGGAAATGTCACATCCAGCTGGCAAAAGCTGTCAAAGGACAGCTGGATGTGACCAAGGCAGGAGCCCCTGCTCGCTCGCGTCCGAACATGACTCTGTTTCCCCCGACCATCTACAGCGCAGAAATTTCACTGGGGGCCTCCCATGTTCTCTAACTCTGCCGAGAAGCAGGTCCTGAGTACCTGGCAGATTTTGAATGGGACAGTGAGTGACCGGCTCACCAGCCGGGCTCCTGGGCTTTGGCGTGACTGGCGCATCCGCTTGCACAGGACAAACAGAGGCTCCAAGGCCACGCCTCCGCAGGGCCCGGCTGCCAAGGCCGCTGCTCTCTGGTCTGGGCACAGCCAGGCTTGCCGAGGACGCAGGCGTGAGTCACCGCGGAGCTATGCCGCACAGGTGCAGTGAAACCCTGATACGCTGGGAACCGAGCCCCGGCCGGGCCACCACCCCAGAGAGGAGGGGGCCGCACAGCCCGATCCCCAGGGCTGAAACATGAAACACACCACTGCCCGCTCACCCCGCCAGCGCGACTGAGCACCGGCTTTCGTATTTCTGGGGCTTTGTTTCCCACAATGGACGCATTTCTGAGCTCCTGTCTTTGCAAACAGACACCATTCAACAAGGCGGGTGATTTTCTAACTGTGCCGGCATCTCCGCTTTCCCACGTGTTGGAGGGGCAGAGTTCAAGTTCTAGTTCTTGTTTTATATTGCTGTGTGATCCGCCTGGGCCAACTGACCTGTCTGGTGACCTGCTCCGAGAAACCACAGCCAAAGGTGCCCCAGAGTCACCTGTGACCGCCCCCTCTACGCATTCCCCGGCGCCCTGACGTGGATGGAGGTCCCAGCGGGGAACCAAGACAGCAGGCCCTGCTTAGAGTCAAGTTCACCAGGGAAGACTGCGGAGTCCAGACGTCAGTGGTCACCTGGCTAGCACCTGGAGCAGGTGGGGGCAGGGCAGAGGCCTTGCAGGAGTGGGGACAGGAAGTCACCTTCCATGGGAGAAGATGGGCATCAGCCTGGTTTCCTCCTGACTCGGAGAAAGCCTGGGCTTCGCCTCTGGACAGGAGACAAAGAATCCAACTTTCGTTTCCCTGGCTCTCCGGTGACTGGAGGAGGGAAACTGAGGAAATGAAGTTTCAGCTGCGATTATCAGCAGGGAACTCTGACCAAATATTCCAGAGCATTCTGAGCTTCCCTGGACGCCCGGCAGTGGGTGACGGTGGATCCAAGCAGCACACGTCCCCGGCGTGCGAGGCTCTGCTGGCCACCGTTCACGGAATGACGCGGGAAGCTGCTCCGAAGCCCCAGCCGGGGCTGGAGGGGAGGCAGCCTCAGACACCCGGGACCTCCAAGGCCTCTTCGCCACCCGCCATGCTGAGGAACGTGTCATCTCCAGGACGACGCCGTTAAAGCCCTGGGGGACTTGTGTCTGCCTCGGAATCCCCCCGGCCCTGTTTCCAAATCCCGCCCCTGCCACCAAGAGCAGGGCAGGGCCACCAGGCCACCGAAACCTGCACCCCCTTCTTACCCAAGCCCCCACCACTGACACCTGTGTGTGGCTCGGGCTGGTGCCGCAGTCACGCGAGAGCTCCCGGGGCGTCTGGGGGAGGGGTCAGCTCTCCGTCAGACAGGGATGGTGGCAGCACAGGTCCATGCCAGCAGTTCTGTGTCCCTCTCTGCAGGGCATGGGGAGTTCCTCCTCCTCCGGAAGCCAGGGGCGCATCATGGCGTCCGAGGGCCCAGCCAGGTGGCCCCCGCTGATGGAGCGCCAACGCCGTGCTGCTCAGGGGCTGGTGCTGGGGACGGGGTGAGGTGGGCTCCTCTGTTCACAGCCTCGGGAAGAAGCGCAAACTCGTACCTGTGTGAGGGGACATGAGGTTGCCCAGGGCAGAAGATGATGGTGCAGTCATGGGGGGAGGGTGCAGGGGCCGCAGCGGCATGGTGGCATGGTGACTCCACGCGCAGGGGCATCCGGAACTGGGTGTGCGGCTGCTCCCCACCACCAAGAAAGCACGCGGTCTGGGCCCCGAGGTTCAGAGGGGTTTGCTCAGGGCTGGGAACCCATCGTCGCGGCCTCACATCCAGGCCCTCCCTGCCTGGCGCAGAGCCCCCTGCATCTCAGCGCAGGACACGCGAGCCTCCTGCGCACACGCCTGCGCGTGGCCACGTCGGCTCCGGCCAGGCCCTTTGCCAGGTGCAGGAGGGAGAAAAAGTTGCGGCCCCAGGCGCTCCCAGGCTAGGGTGAGATTTACCTGTAAGCGGATTGCAACACAAAATACTGACAGATGTTTGCCCAGGGGGCCTCGGGAGTGACTGACTGTGCCCGGGGGTATCCCTGAGGGCGCAGGAGGCAGAGACAGGCTGATGCTATAACACGCAGCAAACAGGTACCAAGCGTGTTCATTCATTTTTTTTACTATATATTCCTTCATTTTCCATTTATTCACTGTTTCTAGATTATCTGCTACGTGCGATGCACAGAGAAGGTCTCCAGGACAGAAACAGACCTCTGTTCAGAGGACATGTGGCATCTAATGTTTGGAGCTTCCCCCCAAACAGGGTCATGGCCTGTCTGTTTGCCCGCACGGCACCGTCGTGGTGCTGAGGCTGCCGGTCTCACCAGGGCTGGCCCACGGGACGGTCCGTCTGGCCAGTCGCCTACTCTCGGTACCTGACGCATCGCAGGTGGTCAGTAAACTGGTGTCAAAGGCTGTGGCCTTCAGTGCGGGGAGTGCTCTAGGGAGGTGTTTGGTGGCTTCAGGGAGCACCATGCAGGAGCCAGAGACGGCCACACAATGGCTGGGACACCCCTAGGGAGGAAGAACACCGTGAGCAGAGGGATGGGACGGGCGCAAGCTGAGGGGCAGAGGGCTGCCTGTTCTGGGCAGCGAGAGAGAAGGAAGGGGCCACGGGGGCTGTGCGCTGGGAAGCCCACCCAGAGCGCTCGAGCAGCCCTCGCTCCCGTTGGTCTCTCAGCCTGAGTCTTCCAAAGGCAGAGCTGAGACAGAGCCACCTGTGTGCCTAGTTTATTTGGGAACGTCACCCTGGGAGCAGGCATGAGGGGTGGGAGAGCACAGGAAGCAGACGCCCGGCCGACTGAGGGGTGTATACCTGAACTGACCACTGCTGAGGGTGATGGGGCTCCGGCCCAGGGCACCCCTGGAGGACCCCATAAAATGAGTCTCAGGAGGGGCGCGGTGGCTCACGCCTGTAATCCTAGCACTCTGGGAGGCCGAGGCGGGAGGATTGCCTGAGCTCAGGAGTTCGAGACCAGCCTGAGCAAGAGCGAGACCCCCGTCTCTACTAAAAATAGAAAGAAATGATCTGAACAACTCAAAATATATAGAAAAAATTAGCCGGGCATGGTGGCTCGTGCCTGTAGTCCCAGCTACCCGGGAGGCTGAGGCAGGAGGATCGCTTGAGCCCAGGAGTTTGAGGTTGCTGTGAGCTAGGCTGACGTCAGGGCACTCTAGCCCAGGCAACAGAGTGAGACTCTGTCTCAAAAAAAAAATGAGTCTCAGAACTGTCCCCCCGGGGAAGGCAGGCTCCTCCCTGTTGGTCCTGGCCCTGGAGCTGCTCAGCCTCTAAGTTCAAGGTTGCTTGGGAGCAAGTGTTGAGCAAGTTCTGCAGGGCGGGCCCCCCCCCCCGGCTGCAGCATCGGACACCCCAGAGAAGAAGCCAGGGCTGTCCACCTGCCGGACCTACAGCCCTCTTGGCTGGTTCTTGCATGGAACCGGTCGGTGCCTATGCAGAGTGGTTCCGAGAAAATGGCTTGAGCAGCAGCTGTGGCTGAGAGTTCTAAGTGGCGCACAACACAAGACGTGATTGGGGTTCGGGGAAAAGCTCAAGTCATCGGCCCCAGCTGTCTGACATGAGTCTTTGACCAGGACCGGATCCCCCCAACTATGAGCCAAAGGCGAGCAGCTGCTTTGGGAAATGCACGGGGGACAGGTGGGGGACTGAGGAAGGACAGGCGCCCCGTCCAGGGTGTGTGAACACGGCAGTCAATAAAGCGGCCATTGGAGCTTCACCGCGTGGGAAGATTCCGGAAAACACGCATCTTGGATTTATGCCCCTGGCCTCCCCCAAGAAGTGAGGATCTGGGGAACAGAAACACGGACACTCACCAGTCACTGGTTGAGAGCTGCTCCCGGGAGTGTTAGCTCCGGTCCCCAGGGACTCCCGGGAGGGTGGAGCGGCTTTCTGAAGCTTTGGAAAAGCTCTCAGGCACGGAAGTGAAGATTCCAGTTATTCTGCCCAGTAAAGCCCTTGGCCTCAGCCACAGGGCATAGAGAAGGCCGGCAGGCTCATGATGGCCAGGATGGACCCGCCACCGTGCAACCCCTACCGAACGTCCCCGGCCAGGGACATCTCCCTCCAGCTCAACAAGCACTTCCTGTCTCTTCCTGGCCGTGCCTTGGTTTCACATTAGCAGGCACGAGATTTTATGTTTAATTGCTCTCTGGATCATGGCTGTCTCCGCCAATGATATGCTGAGCTCCCCGAGGACAGGCACTTGGTCTTACCGTCTTATCTCAAGTGCCTAGAACTTTGCCGTGCCCAAGAAAGACACTCAGATATTTGTTGAATAAAGGAGAGAGGGACCCATGCGTGAGATTCTCGGAGCCCGGCTCTCAATCAAGTTGGTCTGCAGGGGAGAAATGCAGACCCCTCGCCACGCTTAGCAAAGTGTCTCCCTCCGGTTTCCCCTGGGCCATTTCCCGCCGGGCGGGTGGGTGTCCTCTGCGTGTCCCGGCGAGTCTGGGACCTGTGTCCCGTCCCATCCCCAGCATCCAGCCCCGGCCCCTCGGCCTTCCTTACAGATGGTCTGCGCTGTGAAGTCACAGCAGTATTCAAAAGGTTGAAGCAGAGAGAACTGTTAATTTTAATGCTTTCTCTAAGCTTCAGTTTTAATAAGCGAAAATGATGTTCTTATTTGCAGTAAAGTGGTGTTATAAAATTCTGTCTGTCAAGCTCATTTTAAAACCATGGAAATAAATGATCTGACAAAATCAGGCTATTAGACAAGTGAGGAAGAGTGATTTCCATAAAAGTGAGGGAGCTGTTCCTTAATTTCACACTTGGTAGTCTTTTGGGTCGACTAAATTTTTAAATAAGTGATAAAATTATATTAGCGCAATTGCATTTTTATAGATTTTTTTGGTCATTGTACTCTTTTTCAATCCCTTTATTTTAACTCAAACTGTTCTGCTGAAAGGTTACTCTCAACTTATGTTACCTCGTAACAGTCTCTGCCCGCGACGCGGCCCGCGGCTCGCAAACCCTCGGACCGGCCCGGCAGGGTCTGGTTGAAGCACCCACCTGGGAAACGGCCGCTCCCTGCCACACGCTGGGGCTGGGCTCTGTGGTCCCCAGGGCCACAGGAAGGAGGGGTGGACCCCGGAGGGCAACCCCTGGGGCTGAGAGCTTCGCTGTCCCCGGTGTCTGAGCTCGTTCCACTTTTGCTTGAGAATAAGAAAGAGAGACAGGACATCGTGTTCTCCAGAAACCTTCACTCCTCCCGCTCGGGGTACTAGGCGGAGACAGCGGCTGCCACCGTCGGCAGAAGGAGCCGGACTTGGGCGGAGCAGGGAATGGTGACGCCTTTGTGGTCCTGCGTGTGCCTGCCCACCAAGGAGCCCCAAGTCATCGCAGCTCCAGGGCTGGTCTGACGCGGCCATCGAAGGATCCTAAGGGTATGTCCAGAATCCCAGGTCTCATGTGAGGCTGAAATATCCCCGAGGGGACAGATACGAGCCCAGCCGGGGTGGGACAGGGGAACTCGTCCCATCTGATTTTTAATCATCAGAACAACTTCTAAGGCGTGAATCTCCAGCACATTCTTCTCCCCTGCCCCACGGTGACATCCCAGCTCTGTTGTTCAGCGGTCAGGCGGGTGCCTCCTGCAGGCTCAGTCTCCACTTGAGTCCTCTCATGTGCTCAGCTCAGGGCCTGGGGTCTGCTGTGCTTTGGGCTGATTCTGAGACCCAGCCACCAACCCCTGTCCCCTCCCTTCCTGGCTTCCCCTCTTGCTCCACCCTACCTGAGCTTCTTCCTGGGCTGCTGGAGACCCACCACCCTCGTCTGTGTCTGTTCTTGTCCTTGGCACCCTGCCTGAGCACAGCCAGTCAGATGACATCGCATAAAATGTCATTTGGCAAATGACTTCCCACTCTTCAGTGGACGAGTCTGGATTCAGGCTCTGAGATGGAGGGCAGATCTGAGACAGGAAGCTGGAGGCCCAGCCTCAGCACCCACCTGGCCTCTGTACTGCGCCCTCCTAATGCTCACAGACGGACCCTGTGGACAGGCTGGGCTCTAGCCTTCCCAGGGCGACAGTTTGCAAAAACGTCTATTCATTTCCAGAGAGTCTTTTCTGCAGGAGAAATGTCAGACTCAGAAGGGCCAGCATATATGTTTAATGAGAACCTACTATGTGCCAGGCACAGTGCTAGGCTGTGAAAATGCAGTCGCTTTGTTTATTTGGATGTGCGGGGTGTGGTACTCACCTGGGAAGCATGGTTCTTAGGAAAAAAAAAGGCTCCTGTTACAGAGTGACATCTTGTCACTGAGCCCACGTACCTGAGAAAGGGAGAGGCTCACTGTGTTAGCACTTATTAGGGAGGTAGAGAGCTTGAGCTCAAAGCTTTTGGGAATCGGCTAACCTCATGCATTTTTTTTTTCCATTAATTTAGCCCAAGTTTTCTCAGTACTTTCTATGTGTCAAGCACCATGCTGGCTCCAACAACAGAAGGCTCATGTCCAATGCCAAGGTGGGTAGAGAGGATGCCTGGTTCCCTGGAGGACCCTTCAGGCTGGACTCTTGGCCCAGAGGAAAGAGAAGCAGCCTGGGAACTTCTATCCTCTCTGTGACTCAGTCTCCCCATCGATGCAGTGAGTTCTCAGGGTGCCAGCGGGCTCTCCCAGCCCTGGCATTCTGCAGGCAGAGGGTCCGTGGATATCACAGTGGCTGGAGCCCTGTGCCCTCTGCCAGCCCCCGAACACCCTCCCGACCTCCGAGGGAGCATCCTCAGAACTCGGAAGGCAAAACCGCCTTCTCAACAGAATCTCCAAGTGGCCACGCCTGAGCTCGTGGGGGGGCAGTGTTAAGTCTCTAATGTTTCCCAGGAAAGAGCAAGAAGTGCCCACAGGCAGAACCTGAAGGGTGGCTTTGCAAGGACAGGGCTGTCTCTCCCAGGGAAGGAATAAAGAAGTCCAAATTAGTCATGTTGTATTACTTCTTTTTATGGCAATGCTCTGAAAGTCTGCAAATGTCAGCATGTTAATTTACTGTCACTCAGTGATATTATTTCATCCTTTCAAAAATGTGTTTCTTGCATTTTCAGTAGCATACTCCAAGTGTTCTCCATCTCAAAGTTTCTATAGATAGTGCGACTACTTTCACTCTGACCGGTGCCAAAATGTAGAAATTCATCCTTGACTGCAGCCACATATATGTTACCAGTGGAGCTGGGGACTCGGGTTTCCTGCTTACAGAAACGGGGAGGGGGGAGAGGTCTGAATATTCTCTCTGCTCTCTTTCCATCACCTCTTGTCCTTTGAAAGTGTTCTGCGCTTTCTCTCCCGGGCAACGTGCAGAGATAAATTTCGTAGAGAAATGTTAACCCATCAGTCACGGCTGGGTTTGTATATGAAGTCGGAACCCTCCCCGTCTGCTCGCCCGGCCCACCCCCACCCCGGCGATTCTCCTATGGTGGCAAACTTATTTCAAAAATCCTGATGAAACACTTTGTAAATTTTGTTATTCTGTGATGATAATAAATCATTATAGCCTTAAACACTTCTCTAGCTTGGAGTCTCAGTCACAAATTATCTTGTCATTCTGACCAAAACATTCTCCAAAAAAGCTTGACAAGTGCTAAAACCCAGAACATGAAACCATGTGTTGTTGTGAAAGCAAGATTCAGAAATGTCAATTAATTAGATTAAGAGGCTACTTTTAGCTTTACTCGTGTTGCCAAATAACCCTTAAAATATGCATAGCAGAGGAAATCTACCTCCGTGGCACTGCACTTCTGTGCCGGAGAAAGACAATGGATCGGACGCGTGGACGAAATTATTGTATCTGTCAGTCGGCTCCAGAGAAGGTTCTAGAAGCAAACCGCCTTGCTGCTTTTCCCACGACGTGGAAAGAGCTGGATAGATTCTACCTCTTATAAATTCAAGTCTTTTCCCCCACGCCCCGCCCCTTAGAAATCATATACAGATTGAGAAGGAAAAGTCAAGCCTTCTTCGTATGTCTTTACTAGTAAGATAGGTTTTTAATGTCTTTCTGTGTTTTTTTTCCAAAATTTGCATTTGCATTTTGAAGTTCACTTTGTAAAAAATAAAAAAAAAAAAAATATCATGGAGAAATTATTTAAGTGGTTTTTTTTATCCCTGTTTCTTGAAAATCTTATCTTTAAATAATCTATATGCTCAATTTTATTTATGCCATAAACTGTTCCTATATTTTAATGGTCTGTTTGCTTTAAAAGGGGTTGTTGGTTTTAATAGCTCAGTTACTATCTTTGTAAACTAAACTCCTTCTGACGAAATTCAAGCAGATCATCTCTGCCTGTGTGGAAGGCACATTCCAACCCCTGAAAAGGAAATTTAAGCCAAATAAATGTTCTGTCCAAATTAAAATACATAAAATGAATAGTTAACTCGGACAAGAGCTGACGGAGGGAGAGTTGGGCTGCGGACATGTGGGTGTCCAAGCGCCGGTTGCCAGGCAGGGCCCTGGGGGAGAAAACCCAAATGAAATTAATTTCCTGTGACCCCCTCTGTCCCTTCCTCGGGGCTGATTGATGGCCGCCGGGGTGGACGTCCGGGGCAAGCAGGATCGGGGAGGGCGGACGGCATCGTGCAGGGCAGGGTGAGGCTCGTCCCTCCCAGGGTCGGAACTGCAGCCCTGAGCCCAGCCATGCCTGGGAGGGGGGGAGGGTCCCCCATCCCCAGTGTCAGGGGGTCAGGAACTCACCTCCAAATTCTCAAGGCAGTTGTACCCACCTTGATTCTATTCGAACCTACGTGGACTCTGACACTAACTCTATGACAGCTCATTGTCACGGAGGAAGGACCTCTCTGTGCTCGCACAACGCAACAGCCGGCCGTGACGAGTGTGGGCACACCGTGACAATCACCCGACGCCGTGCAAAGTCACACGGGGCCTCCCCTCTTGGCATTCACTGCCTCGTCACCCACTGCCCACCGCGACCCCCAGCAGCTGAGAATGGCGAGAAGGAATGTCACCTTCTCTGAGCCGTCTCTGCGCAGCTGAGGCACCCCCCCCGTTCTGCCGGACACTGCAAGAGGGGCCCTGTGCCGGGTGGGGGACTTACCGTGGGAGAGACTTCCTGTGCGGGGCCACTTCCCGCGTGATGTCGTTTTGTGCGGGGGGCCACGAGAAGGGGGAAGGGGGGCCCCGCAGCCAGCTGCCGGGTTCCTGAGCCTCACAGCTCCTGGGGGTCCCCCCTCGTCGTGTTCTGCACCCTCTCGGCCGATCTCACTGTTCCCAGCCAGCAATGAGGCAATTAATGAGCTGTGCAGAAGCCCTAAGTTATCTCTGGAACTAGTAGAACTAGCTGGGTGATAAACACATAAATAAGTAAATAACAACTAAATAAAAGGAAATGGATGAGTGCGGCACGCAGGGCTCTAGTCTCCCTGGGATAAGCAGACCCAGCGGGGACGGGACCAGGAAGCCCGAGCTCCGGTCTCAGCTCTGGCACTGACACAGAGCGTGATCTTGGGTGAGTCACTCCTCCTGGCTGGGAGCCCCCCACCGGGGCAGGGAGCCCACCTAGGATAGATGCCCGCAGGAGTGCAGCGGGGAGACGGGAGCGTGGGGCGAGGCAGGCTCCCGGCAGACCTCCCCACATCCCCCGCACAGCACGGTCACCACACCATACGCCCAACGGGGCTGGGGACACAGTCCGCCCATGCACGGGAGACGCAGCACTCAGCCAGTGACAGGCAGGAGCCGGCGGGTCCCCACCTACCTCCCCCTCCGGTGGAGTCACTAAGAGATGAGATCTCCCCGCATGATCCTACGGGGGTTCAGGAGCCCGAGTCTCCCCGTTGCTGGCCGTGGCAGTCTGCCCTGCCCCTCAGCGCAGGGGGACAGGCTCCTGTCATCTCCCGTGTGACTCCCCCCGCCGCCGGGCTCACCTGTCCAAGGACCTTCCTGCACTCAACTCCTCATCTCAGCGTCTCGGGGAGCCCGGCCCACAAGACAAACGGGGGAAGAAGGGACAGAGGCCAGCCGGGGAGTGGACGCCCCCTCTGAAACGGGCAGCTGCCACGGAGCTCTGACCACCTGCCGCCACACAGGAATGTGGCGTCTCCGGAAATCTATCGCATGAAATCTCCCGATTTTCAAAGTCTGGCAATGTAATTCGTTATTTTCTTTGTAAGCCGTGCAGCCCAAACCGGACAAATCTGCAGGTCGCGTTCAGTCCGCGAGCCACATTTTGCAACCCATACGCCGGGTAGATATTTGCTGTGCAGTTCTGGCACCAAATAGACTGGGCCTGATGAAGGGATGAAGGTCCCTCTTTCTAGTGAATTCTGGTCTGCAGCCTTGGCAGGGTCTAGGAAATGATGACAGAAAAGACCAGCAGACTTTGGGCAGAGACGCCCACTCTGACCCTGGGGTGCTGGTCCCCAGCTATGCTCTAAGAAGAAGCCAAGAGCTTCCCAAGGTCGGCACTGCCCAGCCCAGTACGATTCCGACCCAAGGAGGAGGAGACAGTGCCCGACCCATCAGGACAACCTCCTCTTGGGGGCCTGCAGGAACCCTGTAGCTGGGTTTCTCATCCTCCTACTGACTCCTAGAAAACTGAGGCCCTTGGATTCACTTCCCGGGGAATCTGAGAAGCTCCTGCTGGGGCCCATCCCCCACCAGCAAACGGAGGCCGGACATTATTCAAGACCCAGAGAAGAGCACCCTCCAACCCATCCGTGGGGCTCCCTGCAGCCCGACCTGGAAGTCCAAGCGCACGGCTCCAGCCCGACGTGGGTGGAGAGAGGCCCGCTGTTCTGGGAGCGGGCTGGGCTGAGCCTACACCCAGAGTCACAGCTGTTGGTCCAGGAGTGGGGACGGGACCCAGCCCTGGCCAGTGAGAACCCCACGCAGGAGAGCTCTGGCCCTCCCAATTGTGAGAGGAAGTTCTCTTCCCCTCAAGCCTGCTGAGCCAGCAGATGTTCATATCTCTGAGAGAAAAACCGCCCGAGCTTGGAGCAGAGACAGGGAAAGAGTGACGGAGCCAAGAAGAGCAGAGGGACAGATTCCCGGTGGCATCACTAAGTGCCACATCCAGCTGTGTCTGAAGCCCCTTATCATGGGCTTCAGCTACATGAGCCAAAATTCCTTTCTTCGCTTAAGATCCTGGGCCAGTCCCTGCTGACAGCATCTCGGTGAGCAGCTGTGGCCCCCGCGCCTGGAAAGGAACAGGCACCCTGTGGGTTACAAGTCCCGAAGGCAGCGGAGAGCCGCGTCCGTTAATGGCCGTCCACCTCTAAGGCCAGGGGTGGGCTTCAGGGAGCCCGCGCCCCTCACACTTGCGCAAATGCACGCTCGTGCCCACCCACACTCCAAGGTGCAAGGTGGGCACTTTCCCTTTGCCCCAGAAAGAGCCGCAACCCCTAAAAGGTCAAGGAGCTGTGACATAAAGTCCTAGAAAAATCCCCAGGTGAGAAACACTGGAATAGAATAAGAAGCATCTATCACAAAAAAAATGGTCTCGACAATATTCTGATTTGGACAATTCAATCCTCAAGGTCGTGACAGGCTGAGCCCTTGGGCTTGCCATCTCAAAGGACAGCCACAGGCATGCCTGGTGACCAGCCTTCCCGTGGTCTGTGCCAAGGAGAGGCCAGCACTGCCGTGCCCTCCCCTCTCTGCGAGTGCAAATGGCGGCCACACTTCAGTGTCCGGCTCAGACTCTGTTCTGCCCCAGAAGCCGCTCCTGGCCAGGACACTTCGGGTTTCAGGGTCTGAGCCTTGCAACTTCACTCTGCCTTCGTCCCCATCTCGTCCTGTATTTCAGGTTGTCACTTATCCACGGCTATCGTGCTGGGTCTATACGCATCGCCTCTCTCCAGCTCGACTCCAGACTTGCTGGAGGCCAAGACCAGTCTTAGGGCTTTTCCCTGGGTGCTGGCATGTGGCCCGCGGGATGGGATGAGAGCTCACCTGCTCCTGGGAGTTACGAGGGGTCCAAGGAGACACTGCCAGTGTCCCTACGTGTCTCGGGCACACAGGAGCTCCATAGACTCTCGCTCAGGACAAAACCACGGGCCACAAGTTTAGGAACACCAACCTCCATCACCAAATGGTCTTGCTGGCAAAGTCCCCTGCGGACTCTGTCTTGACCAGTTCCCTGGGGGTCTGGAGGGCCGTCCCACACCCACCCCTTCCTCTCCCTCCCCATCCTCCCCGGTGCCCAGGGCTCCTCCCCAGGGTCTCCTTCCTCTCCCCGGACTCCATCCTGGTAGGAAGAGAGGAGGAGCTTTCCAGAGGATGCTCACGCTTCTGGCCTTCAGTCTGATTTCCGAGAGCAGACCCAGCTCTTGACCAGCCTTCAGAAGTTGTTTTGTTTGTTCTTTCTGCCCTTGGGACAGAGGTGGGGAGGAAGGGATTAGAGAGCAGAGGAAGTGGCCAGGCTCCCGGAGTACGTTCCCCGCCAGGCACGATGCTGGTCTTGTCTGCAGTGGGGATGGTGGCAAGGTTTGGAGGATGCGGGGTGCAGGTGAGAGGTCAGGCACTTATTCCTCTCTCTCCACCCAGCCCTTCTCCCCATGCCCGGGCCCACCCGCTGCTGGAAACCCTGGTCGCCAGGGAGCCCCTGAGACCCAAGACCTCGTCTCTCACTGAAACGCAGGAGCCCGAACCCCTCCCCGACTGCAGTCCCCTTGGAGATGGAGGATGGAGCGTTGGGTTTACATCAGACTCTTTGCTTACAGCACTTCTGAGTGACCGTCCTGACTGGCACAGGGGCCCAGGCCAGGACCCTGCTCCTCCCAGGGCCTCATCGGTCAGCGGCCCCGTGGACTCCAGCCTGGCTCCCTCCCAGCGTGGCTGCGGAGACAGACGAGGGGAAAATGGGGGAGCCGTGCCCACCGGGGAGCACTCCAAGGTGGGACTCCTCGGGTTAGCACAGCGTGGGAGGAGGCCTTTGCTGTCCCACGTCCAAAGCGTGAGGACCTCCTTGCCTGGGGGCAGGCGGCAGGGGTGGGGGCACATCCGTTGCTGGAAAGGTGGGCTCTGACCCGGCCTTCACGGCCGCCACCCCCAGGGACTCCATCCTTGTGCCATTCCACCACGGAGAAGGGCGCATCCCCGAGACCCCTGTAGGGCAGACACGGTCCCTGGTGCCGCCAGCTCAGAGCCCACGGCTGAGGCTGGGCTGGGCCGGGAGAGGCCCCCGCCCGCCCCGACTCGAGCATCCTCGGCCCCTGCGGCCGGCAGGTCCGCACTGCAGGAAAACCTCCGTTCCCCTCCCCAGCCCCGTCTCCTGCTTTCCGAGAGCTGTCATAGCAGCTCTTCAAACTCATTTGACTGGGCTGCCACGATCTCGCCGCCACCAACTCGGCTTTCATTAGGCGGCTGCTTCTCTGTTAGCCTAGCCAAGCAGAAGAACTCAAACACATGCACAAATTAAATCGACATCCAAACTCCACCAATATACAAAGCAATTTAAATGATATTCATTAGAGCAATGACAAGCCCTGATGAGGCTCTCAGGGGCCGGGGCCTTCAGCTTCTGCCGACTGGGTTTCGTGGTCACCGAGGCGGAACTCCGGTGATGGCACCTCCGTTTTTGTTTTTTTTTTTTTTTTAAAGCTGAGAAAATGACTCCTTCCCGACACACCTGTCTCATCCTCCCTCCTTCCCTCCCAGCTCTCCCTCGGTCCGGGTCTACCCGGCCCCGGTTTCCGGACACAGGTACAGCCATGAATCCGAGAGTCACATAAAGGAAAAAGCAGCCACTCTGACTTCTTGTTTCCATAAATGCTCCAATTAAAACAGATTTCAGTTTCTCGTAATTTCATTTCACTTGGCCTGGGAGATCTCTAACTCACGGTTATGACGGCCGTAAATGTGTCCCTGGAATCTTGCTGTGGGGAAAAAAATGGAAGTGAAATGTTGAAATGCAGTAATTTTTAAAAACTTAACCCCCTTCCCCCTGCCCCAAATTTAAAAAGTCATTTCCAAAGTCCCATTTATATAGTTTAATTTTTAAAAAGAGAGCAGGCCGGCCATCCCTGCTGCCTGGGGCTGCGGAGGAGGGAATGAAGGCCGGGTGGGGTCCGCAGGGGTGGCCGGCTGGGGGGGCTCCCGGCACCCACGTGTGGGTAGAGCTGAGAGCCACGCCAGCCACGGAGCCGCATAGCCACATCCGACTCTCCACGTCCTTGGGCGTAAAGAACAGCACAGGGATGGCCTGATTCATCGCCCGCTAAGGGCAGAGCAAGGTCACGGCTGCAGCCATCAGACGGTTGGGCTTTGGAGTTTGCAGCCCAGATAATACCCACAGCAGGGGGATGATGTGCAACTTCATACACCGGTGCCTGCACTTCTGTTCGTAATTTTATGCTCAAGGTTAATTACGTCCGTCCTTCTCTTTGATCAGAGATATTAGCGTGTGAGAACGCTGCCTGCACCCGTAGGGGCGGCATAAGGATTCTTAGAAATGCCCGTGGACTGAAGACACTCTTACGTCATCCGAGCATGAGCTCTTGCTTGGGAATCGCTTTGCAGATAGTTTGTGCTGTTTACAAAATACAATACAGACTGCACCGTCCAAACTTTCTACGGCGATGGGATGTTCTATATCTGCCGTCCAAGAGAGTAGCTCCCAGCACCTGTGGCCACTGAGTGCTAGAGACGTGGCTAGTCTGACCCATAAACTAAACTTCAATTTAATTTAATTTACATTTGACGAGCCCCAGGTGGCTAGCATCTACTGTATCGAACGGCACAGGTTAGATGGCAAATAACAGTGTATCTTCATTCCCAAGTTAGCTAATTGTGGATGTTAATCTCCAGAAAGGGGTCACCTTTCTTATCATCATTATCATTGGAGATGATTTATTAAGAATATATTAGTACATGACATTATACAAAGGCGGTTGGAGAGCAGTTCCTGTGATCTTCTATCATGAGAATTTAATTTTGAAAACACCTGGCTTCCTGGACCAGCGTGGGGCCCTGACGCCCAAAATGCCGAGCCTCCAGCAGCCGCTAACTTTGATTTGAGTCTCTCCCGATGTCCACGGCGGTAGCCAGACTGCGTCACCATTAGGCTGTCTGGGACAACTCCAACCTGCGTGGACTGTCAGGCTGCTAACTGGCAATTTGGCAAATCCATCGTCTTGGCAGGACAGGACATGTGGTCCAAATCCTACAGCGCTTCGGGACGGATGCCTTTGGAACCCTTAAAGCCCACCCAGGACAGGGTTCTCGCGCCCTCAAAGTCCTCCCCGGGGTCTCCGCCTGTCAAATCCCTGGGGGCGTAAACATGGCGGCTGTGAGTCAAACAGCATCTCCCTCCGGCTCGTGGAGACTCAACAGAGTGGGAGGAAAATAAGCAAACTCCCTGGAAACAAAACCCCGTGCTTGATCGCAGCTCTGCTCTGACACCGGGAATCCTGCCCCTAGCTGCGGCAACGCCGTTGCGCCACACAGGAAGGTGGGGTTCTGTCAGAGAGAGGCTTTTCTTCCAGAAGCTGTATGCTGAGAGACAGTGCTGGAGCCCTGTCCAAATGAGGGAGATTATTTCTGGAGCTCACTATAGAGCATGTTGCAAAGGCCAACGAGCCCTGGAATCGCGGGGGAGCGTGAGCCCCAGCACCTTTTCCGGTGTTTTCCGAGGTCAGCTGACGGCTGAGCGGCAGGGACGGGCACGGGATCCCCGGGGACACGTATTTTCAGCTTCCTTTGCCAAAGAGCACGTGTGCTTACTAATAAATCCCTAGGGAGAAGGAGGGTTAGTGCTTCTATTACCAAAAGAATAACTATCTGGCAAAGCAAAAATGGTAATTTCTCCATTAGCTACCAGGATAATAGCTATTATTTTAAAGTTAAAGTATTTATTAGCAAAGAGTGGTGTTGGGGTTTGTGTGTTTTCATTTTTATGATTGCTACTTATAACACAAAGTATATTGTTTTCAAGCTAAATAGTCAAAAGAATGAAACTCGATTGCAATTTTCCAATTTCAAAAGAACTGCAGAGACGCATTTGAAAAAAAAAATCACCCGATTTTTTTTTTTTTTTGGTTTGTTTGTTTTTTATTAGATGACTTGGAAATCTCCAGAGACAATAGTTTTAACGGTGCAGCCTGACTTCCCATCAGCTCCTGTGTCTCTGCCACTCTGGAGTTTCCAGCTTCAGAATCCTGCTTTCTCAAGATGGAGCTGGGCAGCGTTTTTTCTCTGTTTTGCCACCAAGCCTGTGGATCAGCGGGGTGGTCAGTTTGGGGGCAGTGACGTCCACCTGGCTGGAGTGGTCTGAACTTGAGGGAAGGATCCTTCCGGGGACGTAGGCTGCTGCCCTGAACTCTGTCGGGGAGGCCTCCCTGGAGAAGCCACCTCCAGCCGCGTGCAGGGCACCCCGGGGGAGAAGGGGCCGTTTGGTGCTTATCGATATTTTTTTTTTCCTATTGCAGAATGAAAACAGAACGGAGATGCCAGGGAGATGGGGTCCTCACCGTAACCAATCATCTCGAACTTACGTGTAAGATTTTGGTTAATTATAGCATTCTTGCTGCCTCAAACTTAAAGACACATCACTGATATTTTTGCTAGATGTTGACTGCGGCAAACAGCTAAGACGTGGCATATTGATTTCTTGTTGTGAAGTGAGCTGTTCAAGCTCCATTTAAGATTTTCATCTTGCATGTAGCCCTGAGCACATCATAGCACCATAAATTAGTTAGATTGCACATTTATCACAAATGTTATTTTAAGATACTACGTAAACGTGATGGCTGGAAGGTAGACAGCAGGACCGCAATGAGCCCGGGCTTGGGCGGGGTGAGGTGAGGGTCACCTACACACCTGTGATTAAAACCTCCCTCACGTGGCAACGTCCCCCCTCCTCCCCAGACCCATTTAAAGACCTGGCTTGGACAATGGCTTCCTTCCCCCGTTCACATTCCCTGCGAACGTCAACCACAGAACTTGTGCACAACTACAGGAGACTTGGGCTGTGCATTTTTGAGCTCCCTTGTTTTATCTCAGGCAAATCGGGGCCATTCTGGTTTGGGGTGGAAGGATCTTCTGGGCAGTGGCCCCCTCTTTAGCCAGGTGAGGGTTTGGTGAGTTCAGGAGACAGTGGCCCTGAATTTCCAAGTAGGGGAAGACCCCAGCCAGCCACACACCCCACGCTACACGGTTTGGGGGATCGTCATTTTGCCAAATGAGGTTTGCATTTGTGCCTAGAGCCCTAACTAACCGCCCCGGTCCTGTGTTTCCCTGCAGGTGAAATAAAATTCCTGGACCCCACGAATATGAGCAGTCCTTTCCTGGCTACAAGCCAAGGTGTCAGTCAAAGGAGCCACAGAACCTGCTACCTACCTTGACTATAAATCGTCACCGTCACCCCCGCATCGAAAAGCCCAGCAGCTAACCTCGCGAGTGAGGTGAGGAGAAGATGGGCAGCGTGTCGGGCCCTTCTCCCAAACCGTCAAGAGGGAGGTTCCACCCTCGCTCGTACGGATCCCACCTCCCCTCAAGACACATGGGCCCTGGTGGTGACGGAGGTGTTGTCAGTTTAATCTGTTAGATGCAGGACGTTGGATTCTAATAAACCGATGCTATATTTAACCTGTGAAAAATTCGAGAGTGGAAATCTGGGCTCCAGGATGTGAAGATGTGGAAGGCACGAGAGGGAGCGTGTCTCTGTCCCCTGGGCCAGGTTCTGCGGGGAGCCGGTCCCCCCACGGGATGTTATGTGTCCGTCAGCTCCTCCCAGGAAAAGACCAGCAGGGCAACGAACTGCCCAGAGGGACCCGGGCCTGGGAGCAGGCGGGTGAGGGGCAGGTGCGGTCCCCACCGCCTGGCGGGTGAGGGGCAGGTGCGGTCCCCACCGCCTGCCGACACAGCCCACCGTGCGCCCGCGTCACAGGGCGAGAGTGTGGCTACTCCAACACTCCAGTCGCCAAAAAACCCACGTGACACTCCGGTGAGTTCCCTCTAAAAACCCAGAGGGAGACGGAATGCCGAGAGAGAAGAGAGGAGACAGGAACATTGGACTCATCTTAACAAAAGGGGGTGGAGACCAGTGGAAAAACCGTAGGTGTGTTGCCGAACATCTCTGAAAGGGCTTAATTTAAATTTTTAATAAAAGAGTGTTTTTTTAAAAGTCGAGGTGTTTTATGTATTACATGGATGTGATACGTCTCTCATTTGTATAATTCTAGGTTAGAAGCTACAATCCTGCATAACTGCAAGAGGAGTTTGAATAGAGTAATAAAGGTATTTTACAATTTTACATGATGTTCCCGGCGTTTTGTTGGCATGATTTGCTGAGGCTAATAAAAGCGTGTGATTATCATATAAATGCTCCCCCTCCTCCCATGGATGGGCTCAGGCTCCTCCCCCCACAACCCTCCTGCCTCTTGTCCCTGCTTAAGAACAGAAGAGAGAGCCCTGTGGCACCCAAAATCCTCCTGCCCAGCTCGGTTCTGTTTTCTGATATTTGAGAATCCTGAGTCAACAGGAAGGAATCGCCCTTCCAAAGACCATTCCTCCCCATCAGGCTCCGGAACAGTTGGGGCTCCAAGTGCTCTGCACCCAGAAAGGAGCTCAAACCCCCGCCCCCCACGAGGGCCACCAGGTATGACCGGAAGCTCCGACACTCAATATATTATAAAGTCACCTTTCCGCAGAGCTAACCTCACGTGAATGACTTCTTTTCTTTTGAATTTTTATTCTTGGTGAAAATGCTACTCAAGCCGCCCCCGAGTTAAGTGCTCCCCGCTCTCCAAACGCCAAAGTTCACTAAAACTCCCCTGATTTACGTGCGGCTTCCGACTGCCAGCACCTGGCAGACACAGCAACCGACTGGGTCATAAACAGATCGCATACAATTTAATTTTAATGTGCTCGTTAGTCGTAGCACATTTCAGACATAATTGTGAACGCAACACAAAATTATAGCAAAAAGACGATTTTAATGCTGCCGTAGAAAAGAGGGTTATATGAAGAGTCACGAAATGGGGCTTCATTGTCAACAAGAAAACAGGGCACAGAGTGTGTGACGGTGTCTCCGCTGTTTACATGCCAATATTTTATACATAGGTTCTCGTAGGGTGTCAGCTGTCAGTTACCTTCTGCAAATTAACTGCCAAAAATGGAGGAGAACAGAATCACTCCGAGAGCCGGTAACCACGGGTTACCTTTCATAAGCCTAAAGATAAAGCTGCAGTGTAGGATCTTGGGAGAATAATTAGGAAGAACAAAACAGAAAGTTACCAATTGCAAGGAAATCCTGCAATATGGAATAGCAACCGAGAGGGCTTATAAATAAGTGAGAGAGGATGTATCACAGAATGCCTCGTGACTTTTAAGCAAAGTATTACAGTACAAACATTTTAAAGGCTTTAACAATGTTTAGGAAATACAGTACAAGTTCTTTTTTTTTTTTTTCCTTTTCCTTTTCAAATAGACTTAACCCTTTGAGCACTGAGTTCATTTTGAGCGTTCTTTGATTTCTAATAAATACCTTTAAAAATCATGTGCAAAATAGTTAGTTTGCTGCCCGCCAGGGGTGTTCTTCCCGGCCTCGTCAATTCAGACTGCTCAAAACAAATGATAAGAGGATGCTAATAAATATGTATAATTTAAACATGAACCTCTATCAATATAGATGTACTGTATAGCAAAACAAACAATCGTACTTTGCTTTCAGATAATGTTTCTGTATATTTTATAAATGCTATCTGTGGTATCTTCTGTATAATTTACAATGTTTGCATGTAAAAAACAAAACCCATAGACCTTAAAAAAAAAAAAAAAGTAAAAGAAATATACACTATACATAGGCACGGCTTCTGCCCAGAGCATAGCAGGTACATAAAACACTGTTGTTATAAATGCAAGAAAAAAGGTCATTTTAACCACAATCACATTTTTTTTTCATAAGAGAGTCTGAAATCTATACAATATATACATCTATGTTTCAATGTGAAAATAATATTCTTTTAAATTTCAAGGCGTGTCGTACCCCTGCAGACTTGCATAAACGGAGGTTCGTATTATTAATTATAACTAAGCTGTTAAGGACCTTAAAAAACAGAGCTTCATACATTATTATTATTTTTATTTTATTTTTTAACCAAAAGTGCTTCAAAGTACTCAGAGGGCTAAAGATGAAAGGGTGAGAAACGCCGGCACGCTGGAGTCTCGTGGAGAACGTGTGCCTGGTTTCGGTATAAACGCTTAATTAAACTGTCTGTTAATGCATGCAGCTCGAACGTCCGAGGACGCCACAACTAAATCCCATTTACACAAAGTTCCAAACACTTACCACTGCATTTCCAACCTTCATATTTTACCAGTAACAACAGCTGATTATGCACCTCTAGTAAACACTGTACAGTTATACAAAACAGCCCGGCCCAGAATGATGCTCCGCAGCTAACGTAAGAACATGTGCCAAGATCGGGTCAGAGGGGCTCTAAGGTGCCTGCCACACTTTCCCTCCAAGCAAACCGCAGTCCGTTTCGGTCGAAAGCAAACGCTACTGTTTCTCTAACTCGGAGACGTACAGGAGGTGGTCTTCCGGAGACTTCCCGTGTGTTTTGCTAAGGTGGAGTTTCACCGCGTGCTTGCTGGCAAAGGTCCGATTGCAAAGTTTGCACTGATAGGAGGTCCCCAGGTCCTCCTCAGGGGAGGACGTCACCAACTTTTCTGACGGTGACTTGGTTTGTGCTATCTGATTGTTAATCTGTTCGGTGGACAGTTTGGATAAGTCCCGTAGCCGGAAGCCCAGGTGTGACTCCAGGTGGCCGATGTACGTGGAAGGAGTCCTGATTTGCGACGCGCAGTCATTACAAAAGAACACGGGGTGGCCGGTGTCCAAGTTTTTGAGGAACTTTGTTCCACCTGTCCTTCGCAGCTGGTACTTCACGTTGGCCAGCCAGTGGCTGATGGTGGTCATGGAGAGCCCCGTGAACCTGGAGATGTGCATCCGCTCCTGGGGGCTCAGGTCGGACATGATGTACTTGCCCTCCGAGGTCTGCCGCAGGCTGGCGGCGAACTGGGCTTGGAGGATCAGCAGGTGCTGGGGGTTCCAGTTTGACTGGCGGCCCTTCCTCTTCTGCGCGGGTGTCGCCTCCTCGGCCTCCTCCAGAGTGGCCCCGTCAATGTCAGACTTCTCGGAGATGCTGGAAGGAGTGGAGGATTTTGGCGTGTGGCTCTCTGTCAAGTTCTTCAGCATATCGGATATATCTGACAAGGCATTCTCGCGTAGCGGCGAGTTTGACATGAATGACGCGACCGCAGATGTCTTCGCCGTCGTCACCGCGGATGAGGAGGTTGCCGGGGCCGTGGACGTGGGTGACAAAAGCACTGAACCCAAGGAGCAGCCTTTGTCACTCTTCCCTTTTGTCAGGTCTATGGGCTGGTCGTTGCTGACGTGGTAGAAATAGCGGTCGAGGTGGTCCGCTTTCTTGGACTGCAAGGGCGGGGTGGCCACCGCCGCCTTCTCGGCGAGGCTGTTGCTCATCTTGAAAAGCATGCTCATGGGGTCCAGCGCCGGCAGCGAGGGCTTGGCCGCCTTGCCCAGGTGGATGTTCATGACCGACTGCAGGGCACTCAGGGGGTTAACGAAAGGCTGCTCGGGCGGGTGGTCGGTGATGATGGCCGTGCTGCCGCTCAAGCCGCCGGTCAGGGGCTTCACCAGATCCTTCCCGTTCTCCACCGGCTCTGCCAGGGGGCTCCCCTCCTTGTACCCGTCCTGCTGCGGGCTGGGGCTGCCCTCCTGGCTTTTGAAGCCCCCGTCGCTGGACGCTTCCATCTTGACGGGCTCGCTGACCTCGCTGCTACACGGGGATGGGGTGGCCCGCTTGGGCGGAGAGAGCTTGCCGTCCGGCTCCTTCATCTTCTCCTCCACCTTGGCGACCTTCTCCGTGACCTTCTTCACCAGCTCCTCCATGGCATGGAAGTTGGTCTTGGGCATGGGTGAGGTCTGGCTGCTAGGAGGAGACACCAGGGTCTGGTTTTTTGTGGGAGACACCATCTCGCTGTTCCCAAACATGGGTTTCAGGGGCGTGCTCTTTCCCGACGAGCCCAGAGACAGCTTCATCATGTTGGGGAGCTGGTAGGCGGCGTGGATGCTGGGGTAGCCCCCCCAGCTGGGGGTGCCGTTCTGGGCCTTGTTGATTGCGGACGTCACTGTGTTTTCCAGGGATTTCAGGATGTCCAGTCCGCCCTTGGGACTCTCCTCTAGGTCGTTTTCAGTCAAATAATGGTATTTGGAGGAGATGTCGTATTTCTCCTCTTCCTCACTGGCCTTCTCCTTCTCCTTGGGCTTCTCGTCGGTGATGGCCTTCTCCTTGTCGACTTCCTTCTTGACCTCCACGTTCAGTTTCGGGGACACGCTCGCAGGCGTGTTGGAGGGGGACGCGAAGGTGGTGGCCGCCAGGGGCACGGACTGCACCTTCTCGTCCAGCAGGGTGGTGATGGTGGGCGTGACGGGCGTCTCCATGATGGGCTTCCCCTTCTTCATGGCTGAGTTGGTGACCTTGATGAAGTGGCCGGTGACCATCATGTGCGCCGTGAGCTCCTGCAGCGTGTCGTGGGAGCTGCCGCACTCCATGCACTTCAGGATCTGGGACTTCCGGGCCTCGAAGTGCCAGGCGTAGCTGGCCCCGTTCTGGTGGCCGTACCGGTTGTTTGGCGTGATGTAAGGGTTGGAGTTCTTCTGGAGCGCGTCGTTGGCGTCCGCCATGGTGGCTTTGGGGGTCCCACCTGTGGAATCCGGGGAGCTGGGGAGCTCCAGCTCCAGCGACGCTTTCTTCCGGGTGGCAGGGATGATTTTGGCGGTGACGGGCGTGACGGGCTCCTTCAGAGGCACTTTTTGGTAGTGTTTCGTTTTGATCATGTGGACACTCAAGTCCTGGAGGGACTCAAAGGAGTGGCCGCAGTACATGCACTTGAGAACCTTCTGGGCGTCCTCCTTCCCCTCCATTTCCAGCAAGGAGCGTTTGCGGGGCTTGGACCAGCGCTTGGGGTTGTTGTTGTCGGTCTCGTGGTTGTCGTCGCGGTAATGCCCCGTCTCGTTCATGTGCACGGTCAGCTCCACCAGGGTGTCGTAGGCGGCGCTGCAGTCCTTGCAGCGGAACTTGCTGGCCCCCGTGAAGATGGAGCCGTAGAGTTTGCTGCTCTGCCGGTACAGCTGCACCGTGCTGAAGAGGCTGGGCTCCGGCAGCACGCGGCTCTGGGACACCTGCTGCAGGGTCTTGGCCATGGCGCTCTGGTGCCAGTCGAAGCTGCCGCTGCCGCAGCTGCTGCTGCTGCTGCTGCTGCTGCTGCTGCTGCCGTTGTTCTTGTCCGAGGACGGCTGGTGCAGGTTGAGGTTGAGGTTGGACCAGTAGGAGGTGGAGAGGAAATTGTTGTACACGGCCTTCATCTGCTCCAGGCTGTCCGACACGGCGGTGTCTTCCAGCGGGACCGCGACCTCCTTGGTCTCCTCCTCGTTCTTAACGGAGCCGCTTTCGAAGTCGGCCATGCGGTCGCTGGTCTCACTGATGTGGGACTCGCTGTCCATGTCGTGGCTGGAGAACTCGGCCGCCGGGGAGTTCTGGTAGCTGGCGCAGGTCTTCCCGAGCTCCTTCTCCGGGCACACGTACTTGGCCGACGGTTCCCCATCTGCCTTGTGTTCCTCCGGGTCTAGATCTTCGTCTACCAGGGCGGCGGCCTTTAGCTCGTCCGAGACGTAGGCTGCCGTGGGCACAGGTGGGCAAGGGACACAGGTAGGAGAAAAAGAAGGAGAGAAAGAAAGAAGAAAAAAAAGCATTAGTGAGTGTCGATCTTACCTAGAGAATAGGTTCCTGGCTCTCAGGAAAAGACGCACAAACTAGATGGGCACATTTATTTGTAAAATCGGATAGCTAAAATGCGGTGTTTCTTTGGAGCGGAAAAAAAAAAAAGAAAAAAAATCTGCTCTTCAAACATAATTCGCTACCTTATTCTTCTCAAGGGGCAACAGCTTGAAATTAAAACTAAATTTGAAATTAATGAAGCACATTCTGGAGGTGGCATTCATTTCTAAAGTAATAAATTACTTGTATCAACCTCAGAGACAGCAGTTCCTGTCCGTCAATTAATTTGTCTTCTGCTTCTCCTACCCCTAATGCGTCTCTTAACAGACAGATTCACGATTTAAATTAGGCGAGCGTTTTCCACTCATTACGTCTTTGAGGCTCCATCTTTAATAAATATAAAGTACAAAAACATCGATAAAATTTTTACAAAGTAAAAAGAAAGTACATTGATTGCAATAAATTAAAAAAAAAAAGAAAAAACGGTTTTGTGGCTTTTTTGCTTTCTTCCTTCTAGAAAAGCAGGTGTCATAAGAGCCTAGAGTAAGTTCCCTACCAGGGACAGGTGCCGGTTTCTTCCAGGCGGGGGGGAGGCCCCGAGCCGCTGCCCCCGGCCCTGGCCCTGTCCGTCCCCCGCACCTGCACTCGGCCGCTCTCAGCAACCTGCACACATCCATGCAGAATTGCATCAGAACAAGTTCGGGGAAATTGGTATGCCGCGCTCACTCCCGCTGTATAAATATATACAAGACCTTCCAGTGGACCTTACAAATGTCAAAGTGTTTGCTCTTTAGACTACTTTGTCAATATTTACCCGGCATAAGCTTCGTGGGCATCTAACAGGGATCCCGTCTTTCCGGAAGCTGCGTAACCGGGGACGTAAATTCCGGCATGCGTTCCCGGGCGGGCGAAGGGCGGGGAAAATGGCTTTTCCCTTTTGGCTCCTAAACGCTTCCCTGTGTCAAAACGCCAGCGGGTAAGCATGGAAGGTGCCGGATAGTGCGCGCTAAGTGCAAGGCCGATTAAACGAAAAACTCTTAGCAAAGGAAAGGATGCTTTGTTTGCAGAATTCGCTCCAATAACTTTCAAGATGTGCCACGGATCAATTTCACATCAGAAAAAAAATGAAAACAGTGAAATGATCCCCTTGAAGCCAAGAGATGCTCCCTGGTATTTTTCCTTCTAGGTCAACTGTGAGTTTTTCCCCAAGCCCCACACTGCAGCTCACGGTCCGAGTGCCAGGTTTCTCAGCTGAGACACAGCAGCTATGTCCCAACCCCGACGTCACGTGACCTTGGAAGGCAAGGGCGTCCCAGGTACACACATCGGTGTGGGGACCTGGATCCTTCCGCTCGTGTGCAAACCCTGAAGGAGGAGTGTTATGTGAGAGCCACGGAACGTCCCTTACGAACCACCCAAAGAAAGTGCCCTGCGCTGGTCAGCTGAGGTGTGACGTGCTACGGCGAACCTTAAATTTGAGTCATGCACTTAGAGGTGACGGATTAAAATTACAGCAGCTCTTTTCCTACGGCCAAATGAGCAGGGAAATACAGTGCTGGCCGAGGAGGCCGCTTTGCTGGCCACAGTGAAGGACGTGAATGCATGTGCTGGAAACAAAACAGGAAAAGAAAAATAATAAAAGACACCTCCCCCTCCCCCACAACCTTCCTCAGCTTGCAGAATGTTCTAGAAATCTGGATGCACAAACTCCAACAGGTTGGCAGGCCCGGAGGGAGGGTAGCTGGGCGACAGCAGCCAAGCGTCCCAATGTGCACGGATTCCGCAATGAAAGTCTTGCGTCGCGGGGACCGACGCGGTCCTGGGCAAACTGGAGGAGGGCTGGTCGCCCTGGCTGGGCGGACAGCGTGACCACAGCCAGGGCATCATGTGGGTCTGAGACCTCTCCGGTAATCCCTGCAGAGAACGGCTGGGGCGGCGCAGGCTGGGTTTGGGTGGAGGCAGCTCACGGTCTGCAGAAACGCACTGGGCGCCCACACGGATGAGGTTTCCATGGTAAGGGGCTTTATTGTGGACGAGAGGAAACCACGCGGCCTGTGTCCCTATAGTGGAGACCCCAGGAAAGGCCTGGGCCTGTTAGATAAGGGTGGACGTCGAAGCCCCTTCTCTCCTGGGGGTGCTCCCTGGAGCGTGCTCTGCAGCAGGACCCCACACCCTGGGCCTTGCCCTCCTACGACAGCTCTGTGAAATTAAGTCTGGGAGGGCAATGGCGCCACAGCAGCTACTACGGGAGGGCACCCGGCAGCCAGAAGAATCAGGAGTTCACAGCGGCACGAAGGCCACCAGCTGGGATAGTAAACCCAGCGGCTCTGCCGGCCCGCCTCCCACCCAGGAGCAGCGTGGCTCTCTGCGGCTAGGGCCCCACGCCCACCTCACGCCCACACCCACCGTGGAAGCGTCCACACGGTACCAGGAGCCCGGCAGGCTGTCCGGAGCTCCCCTCTCGTGCGCCATCATTGATGTGACCGGCTCCCGTCCCACCGTGCTTCGTAAATTGCACAGTACATTGTCTGATGACTGAGGAGGAAATTAATACTGAAAGAGAAGTAAGGCCAACCTCCCTGGCGGGAACAAAATCCAACTTTGGGAAAAATTAAAACGCTCCGGTGCCAAGAAGACTTGTGTCCTGGGAAGACCCGGCCTCCTCATACACCCCGCCCCCGGCCTCGCCGCGGTTTCCGAGGGTTTCCACAAGCGCACGGCCGTGGCGGGAAGCGTACAACCTATTAAATAAGCCTTTTCTTTCCAGCTCCAAAGGTGAGAGGTGTTTCCTTAGGTTGAGCCCAAGACTTCTGCCTGCTGTTTCTTCCCTCCACGTTGGAACAGAGGAGGGCAGGGCAGCAACCCTCCACCACCGAGTGTGACAGTTAGTTACACTCCGCGGAGAACGTCACACGCTCTCCAGGACTGAACGTCGAACATTTTTCTAGAAAGTGGCAACGGGCCCAGTGAGAAGACAGGGAATTGAAGGACGGAAGTTCTCGTTCATGCCACAAATGCACGCCGAGCATCACACCGGCCAGGGGGGCTGCTGCCTTCCGAGCAGCGGGTCGTGTTCTTTCTCCGGGCCTCAGTTTCTCTATCTGACCAACGCCGGGCACTGCAGTCATGATCTGTAAGTTGCTTCCTCTTCTACATTTCTTCATTTTATGGCCTTTCCGAGAAAAAGGTAAAGAACTGAGACGTGAGCTCGTTCGCTCCGGTTCATTCCCTGCAGCACGACCTCCTCGCAGACACTCGGCAGGGAGGCCGTCCCTACTCCTTTCTGCTCTGCACTGGCCCTAACTTGCAAAGTCCCTGGCTGGACAGATGGAAGGACTTCTGGACACTGGGACGGCGAACACACTGGGTCAGGCCAAGTGGGGAGGGGAGCGTGGGGGTCTCCGGTCACTTTCTGCATGACGCTGGTCTTCGGTGGCCCAACGGCAGGCACTGCCACCGACTGGACCTGGCAATGAATCATGCATGGTTTGGGACACCCCCCTGCTGTCTTAAAGAGTTATTTGAGTCCCCTAAGCTATTCAACTTCCTGCAAATTCCTGCCTGAATTCCCTAAGGGCGAAGATCTTACGTCCTCATCTCGCACACAGTAGGCCAGCAACTGGGCGCCGGCTGTCTCATTTGGAGAGGAGTTAGCTGGAGGTCACCTCCAGCAGCAAGGCGGTGCTAATGGCCTTAGCAACAGGGTCCGCCCCCGCGCTCTGTGCCTCCCACAGCGGCCGCCTGCGGCTGCCAGCATCTCACTCACCGCCCCCCCACGCAATTTTGACTCCAGCTCCTTCAATCTCGTCCCCACGCAGAAGCCACCAGGACTGTCACAGCACAGCGGCTGGTCACGTCACTCCCCACGTAACACTCTCAGAGACTTCGCTTTGGACTCACACGATCCTCTGAAGTCCTCCGCCATCTGGCCAGCACCCTCCCCGGCCCCCTCAGCTCCGAGAATGCGCCGCGATCGCCCACTCCTCACCGTCCAGCGAGCCCCCCCTGCCGCGAGCCCTAGGGCGGATGCCACGAGGCGGAGGGCGAGGCAATCTGCCCCTCCCACTCCACGGAGAAAGGTCACTTCCCGGGGGCCCAGCTCTCGCTCCGCTGACACCCTCTTCCTTCTCATTATGAAGCACTTGGGCTGACGTCACTTGTCCCGTTACAAAGCTTGCCAGATGTTCCAGATGTTCTGACAAACCGTCAGCTTTGTGTGGCAAGGACCAGCCCCACCGCCACGCCCCACGCCCCAGATACCTGCCGCGGCCCTACCGTCCAGCCCCAAGTGGCCCCGCGACACACATCTGTGGGATGAATGAATGAATGAATGAATGGAGGAACCTCATGGACGGCTTCTTCCAACCTCCTAAACAGTCGCCAAAACATCTCAGATCGATCCAAGCTCAGGTCAGTCCCAGAGCAGAGCAGATGTGCCGGGTGTGATCCGAAGTGCTTCCGGGTCAGTTCTGAATGTGACTGGCATTTGCAGTGTCGCTGCATCGTGACAAAGGGCCTGTGGCGTGGACATCGCGACGGAGCCCACCACGGAGGCAGAGGGGAGCAAACGCCCCTGCTGGTGATCTCCTTGCACCGGAGCCACCCCTGGCTGTACCCACACCCCAATATCCTCTTCCAGATGCATCACCGCCCTCTTTTCCCTTTAACAAAGAAGAGCGAGACCTTTGCCGCCGGCCCCAGGAGGGGCAGCTGGCCTGTGAGGGGGGAGGGTCTCACTCAGACCAAACCAACAGCTGCAAACGGCGCAAAGAAACACGCTGGAGCCAGCAGAGACTGGCAAGTGGGGGGCGGATGGGGGGACCCGCAGTTTGCTTTTTCCCAAGTCGCTCCGTCGAAAGAGCCTCTCTCCAAGATGTGGGTGCCCCTGCTTCCCTGCACACGCCCCCACTTCCTGCGCCCCACAACGGAGAGGATGCGCTTTAGCAGCAGGACACAAATCAGCCTCTCTGGACCCGAGAGCCACGGACGCATCTCCAGACAACTCCGTGAACTGGAGAACCCGGCATGCGCAGAGCCAGACGGGACTCTCGGGTGGAGACGTTGATGAGAAATAAAAGCTCTCAAACTCGCAGAAGCTTCCAGTACAGTCCTACAGCCCAAGAACCGTGGAGGGCCAAGCGATGGGGAGAAAGGGTCCTGCCCAGCGTGTGCACGGTTATGCAGTGTGTGCTCAGTCCTGGCGTCGATCCTCCCAGTGGTCTCGGGGGTGGATAAAGTGATCCCCATCTTTCCTGCAGACAAGGAGACCGGCGATCTCAAAAGTGACATGGGACACTTGTGCTTGGGAGCCAGTCCTGACCACAAGCCCTCTGTCGGGACCCCTCGGGAGGAGTCAGTGGAGGAACGTGACTTCATTCCAAGGGCTCACATCCTGGTCGCTCGAAAGGCGTATAGTTGTGGGTGTCCTGCCCCACGACGTAGAATGGGCTG